>PVIJ01004486.1:0-117144 GCA_004024925.1 Scalopus aquaticus
CAGAGCTCAGTCCTCCCTAAATTCTTATGCCCTGTTTGTGTCTATGTCTCAAATAATTTTAGTCAGTTCTCACATCCTGAAGAGCTTTAATTTTACCAGTGAGAGCTCTCTTCTTACCTGAGTGCTGCTAGTCTATAAACCACCATTGTCACCTCTATGGAATTATTTTGGCATTTAGTATGCAATTTATGAATATTACCCTAACCTCTTTATTTCTGACATGAATAAGCTATATTTGGATAGGATAGATAGAAATGCTTACACTAGTATACTCTGGAGCACTATTCGAACTTCTAGATAGAAAGGTAGCTTGCCAGCCCTGAATTGTATTCTTAAATAGAATACTTACAATATCCGGGACGTACCCTCAATCAGATACTAAACACACAACACCACACTGCCTTTTCTGAGTTAAATGACCCCTAGCACAGCAATAATCCAATTAAAACACCCATTCTTTAAGAATGAAAAGAAAATTATATTTAAAGATTAAATGGTTCTGAAAATGATCACCCTATTTTTACCACTGTCTCACGTTGGGTGTAATCTTCAGAATAAGAAAGCTGGTACCTGGGATGAACTCAGGGAGTCTTCACAGCACAGAATGACAGTTTGAATGGAAACAGAATAAAGAGAAGGAAGGTGGGTGGCACTGGCTGGTGTATGTGGGTAATGAAGACAATGTCCAGGGCTTACTGAACATCCCAACTTTGGATGTCTAAGTTTTAAAGGCCATCTTGTTCCTCAAGACCTCTGGAGAATAGGTTGAAAACTGGTCAAGAGCCCCATAATCTCTAAAGATGGGTTCATTGGAGAGTCAGTTTCTATCTGAGAGAAGACATAGACAATGAAGTACATTGTTAATAAATGTCTTTTATCCAAACTTGGGCAGATGACACTGAAGGTAGATAAGTTGCACATTTGCTAAAAAGAAGTATGTGGGGGGGGGGTTGGGGGAGAACTACAATACTTATTTCAGATTGTGGAACCCACCTATCTGTTCCTTAGCTACCTTAACATGATATCTGTTTTTTATCACCCACCACTTCTCCCCCTCCTGAAAAAAAGGAAAGTCCCAAACATGTGACCTCTTCACTGCCATCCCCTATTTGTCATTTTCATAGAACGAGATAGCCATGGATGTCCTATTACATCTTGTGTAGAGTTTTTCAAAATAGTACATTTGTCTGTATCCCTCAAGTTTTGTTAATTTTGCCATTCAAGAGACGTTCAGAACAAACTTGTCAATTAGGAAATAAGCCATGCTCTAGAAACTTCTCATTTAAGTGATTCATTAAAGAACACACTTTCAGAAGCAGAATATAAAAAGAGAACACTGCAATCATTAGAACCACAAATCTCTTTTAAAATCAGATAACTAAAGAGGATAACATCACTGCCAAAAACACCAAGCTAAATGATTTTTTTAATACACATAAAAGTTATGAGACATATATGAAATCATAACCAGGAAATTATGCAAAAATGTACAATTAGATGACATTATTAAATGTCACAGAGAAGGATACATGTTAAAATATATAAAAGTTGTACATGTAATGTAAAATACATACACACATTGAATAGGCTACTGTATTCTGGGAATATAATATAATAAAGCATATTTCCACAATATATACAACATTTAGAAAATCATTCCTCATCATTTCTTCTTGAGAAATTATCCATATACTCTTAGAAACATTATTAATAAAAGTCACTCTTTACTATAAACAAGGGTAGAATATTTACTCTTTGATCTCAATTCCTTGGAATTAGTGCCTTTGGACTAGCCAGAAAGTATTTCCTCAGTGAGTTCTGGTCACATGAGTTCTATCACTCATTCAAATCAGCCCTTCCACCGCAGTTTCTTCATCTATATATTGTATAAACTATATTTTATCGAAATTCTCTTCCAATTTCAAAAAACCATATTCATGCTATAATTCAGTGTCTAAAATCTCTAAGGATTAGAAAAAGACAAATTAAAATGCTTATGTACTAAATAAGGTTATCGTATTTCTTTCACGGAAAGTAAGTTGAGTCAAAAACTTTTGTTAATTAAACTTTTGATAGCAAAAACCAACATGAAAAGATTGTGAACTTTTAGCAAGCTCTATGTGCATATTCTCTCTCTGGAATGTTCCATGTCCACAGCTCATTTTAGTCTTTCCCTCAGCATATAGTGAGTAACATCTTTCTGTCCTTCACTGCTAAGGGCTTATGTATTACAAATTAATTTTCCCATTAATTGTAAACCTAATTAAGGTTTATAAGGAATGGGCATCCATTCTGCTTCAAAGAGGAAGTGTTATTTGAACCAGGATTTGAAAGATGAAAAGGAGATTTCAGGCAGAAAATAGAGGAAAAGCTACTCCACACTAAAGGAACAATGTGAGCACAGGAACAAAAGTGTCAAAGAGGAAAATGTTGAGAAGTTCAACAGGGCTAGACGGAAGGAAGTGGCTAGCACAAGAGATGAGTGGAAGGAACTATAAATATTATCACCAAATTGTGAGGAGCTTTGGATTTTATTCTCTAGGTGCCAGCTCTCAAAATACATATATAAACAGTGGCATAATATGACCAGATTTTTACAAAAGATACTACCGTAAAGTTTTCAGTGACGTGGAAATGAACTGAAGTAAAGAAATAGTTTAGGTCAGATTCATGAGACTCTGAAATAGGGCACTCGTCACAAAAAATGAATAAAATATTTTAGATGAAATTACTCATGTCATCTGGAGATATTAGAAAACATTATTAAATGAAATAATAAGTTATGAGTTTTTTCCACAAATTTGAATAGTTTTAAATATACCAGGAAATATTATCTCCAAGATTCAGTGCATTTATTTTCACTTAAGTTACTAGTAGACTACTTTTAGAAGTTTATTCCTTTAGGGTTGCTTGATAATCTCACTTTTTTTTTTTAAAGATTTATTTATTTATACATACAAGCTGGGGTACAGGTCAGAAGTATGGGGTGGCGAGAGGGTTCACCAGAGACAGAGTGAGGAGTAGGACAGGCAGATCAATGGAAATACACTGCTGAAGGGAGCAGGAGAGGTCTGCTGTGCCACGTGGGAATCTCCCTGGCCAGGCGTCGAACCCGTGTCACCGCTGCCAACACCTCCACAGTTCAGCGCTTACTGATGCGCCACCAGGGAGACTCCATAATCTCACTTTTTCATTGGGCCATGATGGCTAGTATCTCCTTGATCACTGTAGGGTATGACCTATCTGTATTTTAACTATCTCCATGATAAACTCTTTACTTTTTGTCAATCAGATTCCATTTGAAATGAGATCAACACTTCAATAACACTTAGAATAGGACATTCTAAGTTAATATTATGAGTATTATTAAATCAGAAAAATATCTCTGACTTGGTATTATACAGGCTCAAATTTTCAAGGAATATAATTATTTACTGTTCATTTTTTAAAACTGGACCTATGATCATTTTTAGGCACAGTATTAAAGGAAAAAATTACCTATAATATAAGTGTTATTGTTGGCAACATTTATCTTTATTCCATGGTCAAGAAAAAAACAATCAAAACAAATTAGTTTGAGGATATTTCCTGAATACTAGAAAATCTGAGCTTTCATCATTTTAAGGTTGATAAAATCACACATTATAAGATAAAGAAAATTTTGAATTTTTATAGTTTGGCAAGTCCAGAGGAAATAGGTAATCTTTTCAATTAGTTGTAGCAGGTAAGTCCCATAGTAGATTCTGATTGGCCCAACTCAAGTGATGTGCCCACCCCTCAACCAATCAGGTGATTGAGTAGACCTGGAACCTAAGTAAGCCCAGCCCCATAGTAGAGGTGGGGGTGGGGTGGGAAACAGTGACTTGGACATGACAATCCTCCCTGAAAGATGTGGAATCCAATGTGAATTCTCCAAAAGAAATCAGTGTGCTGGAAACAGGAAGAATAGCAGAGTGCTGAGTAGATTTAAAATCCTAACTTAGTCCATATACCTTACTAAATTGTGTATTTTCTACTGATTGTAGAATCTTGGATAAATTTACCTTTTTGGTTCTCAAATAGACCATTGATCTCCCATTTATATGTGATCATTGTGAGAAGTTAGTGACACAGTAAAAGCTAAGTCTAGGCCAATTCTTGCCTCATGCCTGGCCTCAGTAACCTAATTAGAGCTCCATTTAAGAGCTCTGCTCACTGTGCTAGACACTGAAGATAACATAATGAGTGAGGGCGGTCATAGCCACAACTTTAATCAAATAACCACACAAGGAAATGTAAAACTGTGCCTGTTTTTTAAGTGCTGTAAGAGAGGGAATTCATACTCGAGTTTATAAAGAGAGTTGACCCAATCAGAAATTAGGGCAATCTTGTCTGAGAAATAGAATAGGAAGAATATTGACTTGAAATGTAAAGAATGAGAGGGTATTACTAGGCAAAGAGGAGAGGTTTGAGCACAGTGGTTAAGCAGAGGTAGAAGAAAAAACATGTGCAAAGACTCTGAACTGAGAGAGAATTACAAGGAATAGAAAGAAGGTCCTTGCCTCTGAAGCAGGGAAGCCAGGAGTGAGTTGACTTTGGAGAGGCATCGATGGGGTCAGAAACTGGAAGCCTTGAGGGCTTTGCTAAGGCATTTTCTTCTTTATTGCAGGAGCAGTGGCAAGTCACCACAGAGTTTTCAGCAGAGGAAGTTATGTGATCTAAATATGATTCTTATCCTTCTCCTTTTCCTCCTTCCCCCAAAATAGGAATGATGGCATCCTTCTGATCTGGTCTGGTCAGATAATATTTCCAGATTGGGGTGCTGTTTTTTAAAAGAAGGGTTTTGAAAAGAGCATGTGTGTCTAACAGAACAGCCACCAAGAGGTAAATGAACAAGAGAGTTGCAGGTGCACAAGATAAGACAAAATTGACCTAATTAAACCTGTGTCTTAACAGCAACAAATGTTAAATCTCAAGAAAAAAATTTACCAAGAATTTATCAAAAATAGCTTTGAAAGTATGCAAGACTAGATAATCATGGAAAAACTTTCTTCCCAATGTATCAAATATTCAAGCCCCTGCACCCTATAACATGCCTATTATTTCAAGAGAAAAAACTTCCCATGCTCCTACACACTGCCCCCGTAGCTCTGCCTCTTGTCCTCTTGCTGAGGGACAGAATGCTGGCCTACTTCTCCTTTTTAAGGACTGCTTTAGAGATCTCAGTCTGATCCACTTCTGACTTCTGGAAATCTTGTGGACAATCTTTGATTTGCATACTAGCTCTTCATAAATCCTTTGATCTGTTTTTGTATCTTTTAACTTGTTTTTAAGCAACATGATTATACAGCAAAATTGTAGAGCAGCACTTGACAGAAACGAAAGATAGAGTTAGAGATGAAAATGTCAGTGGTGATATTCATACAGCTGAGCTGTGGCACTGAAGTAGGAAACAGAGAGAACTGGAAGGAAAAAAAGGGAAGGAGGGAGAAAGGGAGAGGGTGCATTGTAGGAGAAATGAATATTGACACAAATTATTGAGTTGAATGAAAAGAAATGGAACTGAATTTCTGATAAGTGCACCACCTAGTTTCTTTAATCTGGTCAAATTTATTAAGTCATCCATTCCTACTGGTTTTATAAAATTAGTATGGTTAGACTGAACTTTAGTAAACTTTTCTAAAACTTCAGTAATTCTACCAACTTCATGATTTTTGTCTTATATACCTTCTTTAGTACTACTTGTTATTTGATATTATATATTCAACTAACTTTAAGTTGACCTGTCAGAATTTTTCTCCAAGAAACAATCAGCTCAGAATCATCAGTTTGAATTGATACACATGTATTATATATGTATGCAGATATATGTATTGATACATATGTATATATAATAGACATTTTTTAGACTGTATTTAATTTATATTCATCTTGGGAACTTTTACACTTATGCATACCACACTGCTAAACCCTTGATTTGAGGCAAAATCTGTAGTAGAATTTGAAATAAAACCAATCTTCCCCAAATTAATTCATCCCACCCCCTTATATTCATTAGGTTATTACCATACATTTCAAGAGTGTAACTCTTTTGAACATAATAAATATGGAGCTGTTTGGAAGATGTTGGCAGGGCAAAATTAGTCCTAAGGGTTGGTTATGTTGAGATTATCAGAAAGAAATCCAAATTTTCCAAAAAAGCTGTATTTACTTCTGTTTTCAGACTTCTTTCCACTTCCACTTAAAGTAATTTGCAGCATCATTTTGAGTGAAAGTAAAAGCAATTTCTTAATAATCCAGTTTTTCCAAATGTTTATTTTTATAACTATGGAAGGGTGATGGTCTTCTATTTGGAAGATCCAAAGTCAATTGGAATAAGGCACTTGATGAAGGATGCACAGTGATGTACGACATGTTTATTTCTCTGCTATGTTCTCCCTAACTTGTTGGTGTTAAATCAGTGAGATAGACGAAAGGATGGCCCTCAAGGCTGTCAATGTCCTACCTCCTGGAACCGGTGAATATGTTCTGTTACATGGCAAAGGGCATTTAAGATTGCAGGTATAATTAATCAGCTGACTTAAAAATAGGGAGATTGTTCAGGTGAACCCAATGTAATGTCAAGGTTTGTAGAAGTGGAAGAAGGAGGCAGAGGGAGTGCCAGGGTGCTTTTACATGAGAAGGACTCAGTTCACATTATTGGCTTTGAAGATGATGGAGGCGATAAGCCAAAGAATGTGGACAGTTTCTAAAAGCTGGAAAAGGCAAGGCATGGAATTCTCCCCTAGAATTTCTCTAAGGAATACAGCCATGCCAACATTTAGCCGGCCCAGATGTGTTTTAGACTTGGGGCCTCCAAACAGTAAAATAAGTTGTGCTGTTTGAAGCCATTAAGTGAGTGATTATTTGTTACAACAGAAGTGGAAAACTAACCAAATGCATTTCAGGTTCTACCTAATTCCTTACTCCCATGATTACAGGTTTGGCATATGCTCCTGGCACTCTGAACTTTTTAAGGCAAATTTTGGGGTCCTACAACGTTATCAACAGAATCAATTCCCAAATTGCACATTTTATTATCCTTCCAAAAGATTATTGATGTCAATGTCTAGTTAATAGTGTCTTTAAAAATTTAATAAAGTGCTTTTAATGGTCTCCAGCTATAAGAACAAATATAAAGGAGTTTTGGTGAGTCAATAAAATATTTGTTTTAAGTATTTTTAAAAGGTTGTACAGCCAGAGCTCCAGATTCTGATTAAGCTATGCTGGTTACTAGTTGTGGTTTGAGAAAATTGAGCTTTCTAAACCTCTGTTTCAGCATTGATAAAAATGGGATTAAAATGATAGGACCTATACAATAGATTTGTGGAGAAGTTTTAATGAGATAATCTATTTCAAGTACTTACTGTGGCGCCTGGTATAGAATTAAGTGCATCACATAATGGTGTTGGTTATTACTATTGTTCCATTAGCTTTCCAATTTCAAAACCTTCTCAAACAAAAAAAAAAGTTCAGCTCTCAAAACCCTTACTATTAGCGACCTACACATTTAATCATCCATGGCTTCTTTCAAGCTTCATTTCTAAAGAAGCAGTAGTAAATCTTTGTGAAAACAGCATCTCTCTCTTAGTAATACTTAACCCCGAGTCAACAATACTTTTAATTATTAAATACTCATACACTAAAGTAATTGTTTAAAAAAATGGAGGGGGTAAGACAATGGCCTAACTATAGATCCTAATTAAGCTTTTTTTATTTCCCTAAGGCTGGGCGGGATGAATTCTTTGCTAGGCACCCAGCGAACTCCTCTCGCGCACGGCCGAAGGGGTTGCTCCCGGCACACGAGGTATTTCTTCGGTCTCGGGGCGGTGCCAGGTGAGCCTCGGTGGAGCGGAGAGGCCGAGCTGGGATCGCTGCATGCAGCGCGATCTGCGGCTGGAGCTTGTTAAAAGCTTCGCCCCTGGCGCCCCCACGCCCGCGTGGCCTCCAGCCCGTGCGCGCTGGAGGCCCCCAAGAGAGGTCACGCGTTTAGCTTGATCAGTCCAACTTATCCGGCGTTCACCGTGCTCGGGCTGCCCTCCTAGGACTCCCCCCTGTGCCCCAGCCGGTCTCGCTTCCCGGGGCTCCGGAAGGGAAGGAGGCGTGTCCGGAGCAGGCGGGAGGGAGCTATATAAAAGTGCTGGCGGCGCGCCGGCCGGGGCTTCACTCGCCGCCTCGCGCCGGGACCTGGAGCGCTGCGGGAAGCACAGGCGGTGGAGAGGGCGCTGCTCTCGGGCTACCCAATGCGTGGACTATCTGTAGCCGCTGCTCGTGCAATATGCTGGAGCTCCAGAACAGCTAAACGGAGTCGCCACACCGCTGCCTGGGCTGGATCACAGCGCTGCCTTTCCTTATGAAGAAGACACAAGTGAGTAGGGCGCGCCCGGGAGCTCACGGACTCTCCAAGAAAATCGCGCCCAGCGCCTGGGGGAGGCCGGCGCGTCCCGGCACCCGCTGCCGGGGCGTGCGGAGCTGTGCCCTCCCGGCGAGCCTAGAGGGTGCGGGGGAGGCGGGTGTGGCGTGCGAGCCCGAGCCGCCCGGCCCGGGTGAGCCAGAGGAGGAGTGGGAGGGATGAGAGGGAGCCAGTGTCAAGTTTGGAGCCGCGGCCGTTAAGTTTGGAGCTGTCAGTAGGAAACCGCAGTTCCTGTAAGATGGAAGGCTCTGCTGTTTGAACTGGGAATTGAAGTTCTCACGGAAGGCATGTCTTCGCACGGAGACATTCTCCGAGGGATTATAGAACTGCTCCCCACGCGCCCCGCACGCTCGCTGGCGCACCCAGACTTTTGTGCAACCCCCAGGTGGTCGCGGGGCTCGGGTGGACGCGGGTGCAGCCGCGGGAGCGCAGCCTACCTCGAGCTCCTTAGCTGCAGCTCCGTGGGCCGGAGAACCTGCCGGGTCACGCGGGGAAACTTGGCTCCCCGCCGCGTTTGCCAGATTTGCGGCTCTGGGTGAGCTCCCTGGAGAGTTCTAGATGGGTAATTCCTTCACATTGCACCTTTCTACTTCCATTATATAAGTTTTTTTTAAAGTGGTCAACGCTAATGATAGTTATTGAGATAATTCCCAGTGCTACTAAACTGTGCATTATACGTAGCCACTGTGAGTAAAGCACGGGCCAAGGATATAATTCGATTATCTTTTTTTTTTCCTTGAAGAAAATAATCTGATTTACGTTTCGAGAGGGCCATCACGGTGCCCCATCCACAGTTTTTCTACCGCCGGTGTTCTTACCTCTTCTCACCTCTCCCCAGGAATTTTTTTCTGTGCATCTGCGGCGGGTTAAGTAAGGCTGCCCTTTCACGGCCTCTCCCCACCCCCAGTTTCTATCAGAGATTGCAATTCCTGTGTCCAAGAGGTGGAAGGGGTGGGGTGGGGGGAGAGAAAGGAAATGGAGGGTTGTACAAATCGTCAGTTTAGAATGAAGGCATCCATGTGCCGAACTTGCTTTATTAAATGGCCTGCTTGGTATCAGATTTTAAATAGATGTCTAGGCCTGGGGAATGCTCACATTCAGAAGGAAGGAGGAAGAGCTGAACCCATTTCACCTGTGTGGAAAAGGGCAGGGTGAAAGGAATAATGCCTGCAGCTTTGCGTGGTCCGGAGGAGCAACCTAAAACGAAGAAAGCTGAGCACAGCTCCCTCTGGCAAGCCGGATAGTTAACAGCTGTGCGTGAACACAGCATTTGGGATCACAAAGGTGTGTTGTTGAAATGCACATGATAAAGATTCCTGCAACAATAAAGAAAAGTTTTAAGGTAATTACGGATAGAGCTTTCTGCTTAGTGATAATCATCATGGGCTGGGAAACACTACGCTGTTCTCGTAGCATCTTCTTACATGAATGGTATTGGTGGGTGTGGGTGGAGAAACTGCTTACCTTCTAGTTCAGAAAAAGCCTCAACCTTCCTATTTAAACAAGAACTGGAGACAGACCAGGTTAATGTCCAACACTCCAAAGGGGGCTATGTACTCTCAAGTCACTGAGAGTCAGTAGGATTGATGATCCTTGCACCTTTGCTTTGCAAAACAAATGTGAGCTCTGTAATCTCCTTTCTCACTTTGATTAAATGGCTGTGCAAATCGGATTACATGGAATAATTCCATTGAAAACTAGAAAGAGGTGGATCTAGTCTGAAATGCTGGGGCTGTGGTGTTAGTGACTCAAATGCTGAAGACCAGGGATATTTGAGACAGCTAAGTATTTTAGAAATGTGACCTGCTAGGACCAAGTAAGAGTGCAGGCCCTTTGGGGGAACTTGCTGATGTTAAAGGACCTTGCAGGCCAAGGAGGGCAGTGCCCTTGTTGAATGAAGGCATTCATCGCCTGGGATCTAATGACCTTCAAGGTTTTCTTTAAGGATACTTCTAAAAATTCCACATTCCTGCCACTGAAAAGGGGGACACAGGAAATACCCCCGAATCAATACAATCATCTGAGGGAATGGGGGAAGAGAGTTAGATCCTCTTTGATAGTGTTAAATTTTGGAATTCAAAAGTTACAAAGAAATTTTCTCTGCTACACTGTGGATGAAGAAAGAGGAGTAGCAGGAGGAAACAGACACTAAGATGTAAAATCAGTTGTTATCCTGAATCTAATGTTATCCTTGCAAGGATGTCTATTAATACTTAATTTAAGTTGTTTATAAACATGACATCAATGGCAGAGCTTTATTAGAAGGCAGATGGTTCTGTACTCTCTCTCTTCCTATAAAATAAGAATTTAATAGTAATATTAATAAACTAACGTGAGTTGTGGGGCTCTCCAAAAAAGGCATTCAAGCCTTTCAGTCAAACTCATTGTGACAATTTTATCAAACCTCAAGTGGTTGTTGATGGATGATTCTTTCATTTATTATGCACATGTGATGGACTTAAGTATTTGAAAAATAATTGCATGGGCAAGAGATGAGGAGCAATGGTAACAGTAAATTTAATTACAAGTTGACAGAAGTGAATTTTTTTGCATTTCTCAGATTTTGAATTAGTTTTACTCCTATTTTATGGTTTTAGCGTTTCTAAAGGGAATAGTGGCTCTGACTTAGAAAGAACATCTTCAGTGTCTGACAGAACGTCATCAATATCTGATCATTTTTATCAATGTAATTCTCTGATAGTATAGCAATAAGAATTAGGTGACATATTTTGCAAAGCAAAGTAGAAAAGCTTTGGACCAGGCTTTTCGATGCTGTGTTTGCATTTTAGTTTTGAGACAGTTTGTGAGCTTTTTCATGACTGCTGTCAGCTTTAGAAATACTAAGATCAGAAAGCTTCATCTTGCAAAGAGTAGAAAAGGCCATTTTAGACACTCATTCTCAGTGGCAAGTTTTAGGCAAATAGAATACTTGTTAGCTTTTGTGATTCCGAAGCAAACTATCCCTTTATTGTCTGTATGAAGCATGTCATCTGGGTGATGATGCAAGTTTACTTTATAGAAAAAAAATTAACATTTATGAAAAGAGCATTTTTCAATCTTGTCCTTAAAATCACTCAATTTGGAATGTGTGCTTTGAATAATTTGAATTTATGTAGCTTTTAATTGATATATTCTGCCAAGACTCCAAAGCTCAAGTGCTAAGTCGATTACATTTAACATAAAACAAGGAAAATAACCATATGGAAATCTGATGACTTGAGCCAAACCAATTAAAATTGCTAAATTTTATTTATGTCTAACTGCAGATTTGAAGATAACAAATTGTGAGGCACATTTGTTCTTTAATGTTAGTTGATTGAAATCTTCCCATCACTATACATAACATTAAAATAAAGAATCTCTGCTCAAATAGCTAGTCTGAGTCTTTTGAGTTTTGGAGCCTTCTTGCATGATCCCTGCTACCTCAGCTTTTCCCCATCCCTGTCTGGGGAGAATCTGAGACACAGTGGAAAAATCTTGAGTACTACATTTGAAAACTTGGGGTTCAAAATCTTGCTGTACCACTGGGAAGACAAATGGCCTTAGATCTTGAATGTCTTAAGATTTCTATTTTGTAATCTGAATGATTATAAAGTTATAAAGATTTTTCTCCCGGGGTGGTTTTAAGGGTGAAATGAGATTTTAAATGTCCTCATCCCAGCACAGTGGTTATTGAAGTTACAGACTGAATTTATTGCCCCTAAAGAGAACTGCCTGCTGACTTACTACATAAGCAAGAGAAAAACGGTCTAGTGCAGGTAAATGATGCTTAACCAGCAAAACACGGAGACCGAGCTTTCATAAATCTGGATCCTGTGGATTCAGTGCCTTCTATTTTAGGCTGATCACTGTTTATAAAGTGTAATTAACACACATCAAAACAGGAATG
The DNA here is from genome assembly GCA_004024925.1 of Scalopus aquaticus. Lineage (NCBI taxonomy): Eukaryota > Metazoa > Chordata > Mammalia > Eulipotyphla > Talpidae > Scalopus > Scalopus aquaticus. The sequence continues at coordinate 12,321 of PVIJ01004486.1, forward strand.
TGTGAATTACAAATGCTCCATGTGGCTTAAGGGATGTTCCAGTCTTCAAATTTTCTTTAAAAGTGGAAATGAATGAGAAATATAATTGAAAATAGATAATGAAACTTTTATCTCCACCTCTGATTGCTTCCCTTTTTCTGTAACCTTGCTTTCTAAGTCCCCCTTGGATTCCAAGGCTTTATTTTAGACTACAGAGACTTGGGCAGGTTCCTATTCCTGGTGTTCTTGCCTTGGCTCTTGGGACTGAGGCCACGCATTCATTTCTGCAGGGTGTCTTTATTTTCTTTACCAGGCAACGTGCATTGACTTTTTTTTTATTTTTTCATTATACAAGTTTGGAAGAATTTTTTTTCTTTATTACCTTCTTGTTCCCTTTTGTAAATTAGGGAAAGGCATTTAGATATAAATCTGAGATCTTTTATCTTTGTTTTCTAATACATGAATCACTAGCAGCTGCAGGAGCCTCTGTTTTTGGTGTTAGTCACCTGTGTAGTCAGAACAATTTATAAAACAAATTGAGGGAACACCAGAATACTTTTAAAATACATGCGTTTTTCAGGGTAGTTTTGTATAGACTGTCTCAGGGAAACCATGGACAGTAGTAGCCTTACAGATTTTAAGATGCTTGCATTTTCACTTAATTATGGCATCCTCAAAACTGTTTACAGGGACTGGCAGTTAGTGAGAATTGTTATTGTCCCATCTCTACTTGTTTCCTCCTTTCCAGGAAAAAAAAAAAAAAGGTGGGGGGCAGGAGTTGGGAGGGGTGGAGGTAATTTTCTTATAATTAGCCCTTATGGGCCTTTTAAAAAATCACCATGTGTATTAGCTAACAGAAGACTGCTCTCTCTGTATCTTTTTGCCTTTTGCATGCATTTTACTATTTTTCTAGACTGTCACATTGTGATGTGGCTATTAGGTGATGGAATTTTTTTATTAACCCAAATACTAAGTTGTGTGACTGACTTTAGGAAGGTATTTAAATCCCTAGAACTTTTGTTTCTTCCACTGTAAAGTGACAAAGTAGAATAGGTGATTTCTAAGTAACTTCCAATTCTAAAATTCTCTATTTCTAAGATATTTGTGAAAATAGAGGTTTGAATCATATGCTACTGAAGCTTCCTTTGATTCTGAGATTTATGTAACTGTTGCCGTTGTATGAATACAAATGATAACCACTGTTTTATGATTATGAACCAACCAATGGAGAGAAATGGAGATATAAATTTAAGTCTAAACTTAAATTTAGACCATTCTACTTTTAGCCATTTCACCTAGCACTTGGTATTTCTCTATAACACGAGTGGTATTTACACTGTCCTATTTTGGCAATGTCTGTAGTTGAAGAGGATCTTTACTTTCTCTCTTCCTTGGCTTTAAATCCTCTGAGGAAGAATCCAACAAAGTCTGGTGGCCAAAGAGGATGACTTGCAAGAGGTAATGCACTCCTCCCTGTTCCTGCTAGTCCTGACCCTGAGCTCCCGTCTCTGAATCTGGAGGAATGGAGAGAATGTGATCCTGTAACAGAAGGAGAATCTGAGGAAGGGGTCCTGGTAATGTGTGACCTTGAGTAAGTCAGTGAGTCTCAGTATCTCTGAATCTCCCCAAGAGTTGATCCAGAGAAGATAGTAACCAGGAGGGGCACCGCTGGAGGCAGAGAGGCGGGAAGAGGAGGGGGCAGCCCTATGCCTTCAGGGAAAGAGTCCGGGAGGACCCCCAGCGAGTGTCTCAAGCCCTGCCCTGAACCCTTTGCAGGCTCAGTATTGTCTCTGGTACTCCTCTTGGCTTACCTCTTCTCAACTCCTGGTCCTGTATGACTGGCGTCTCAGAGCTAGGGCAAACCCAGTAGCAAGCAGCAGGTTTTCCTTTGAAGTAAGAAACCAGCCCTTTTCATTTTGTGGACCAGAGAAAATTCAAAGATCAGCTGAACCCCTTCTCCAACATCCCAATCAGGGATTCCTCAAACAGCCCAGGCAATGCTGCTGGTGAGCTAGCCAGGAAACTGGAATCCATTGAGACTGGTCCAGAGGCTTCTAAAACCTGCAAAACCCCGCCTTTGGTTGGTTATCTGCATGCATGCAGGCATTCAGCGCTTGCATTGCAGGTGTAGCTGCAGCCTTGGGGCTTTTGAGTCTTACTGATTAGAATGTGTCTTAATGGGAGGTAGTTGGGGTGCCTCTTCATATTCCCAGTGCTCAGACAGGGGTCCAGAAGTCCTGCAGGTACCTTGCAAAGAATGCCTTAGCTCTGTGGGGGGATGACTCAAAAGGGAGTTGAAATAGTAGGCCTCAGGCTCCTTCACCTTTACTGAAAGGGCATCCCTGCTGCAAAATGTGGGGAGGAAAGAGCACAGCCTGGAGGGGGTCCTTGTGTTTGTCTTGTATACACATACTCTGTTGCCCTTTCAGGAGCAGAAGTTTATCTTCTGTACAAAAGCCCTGTGAGGAGAACTTCTGCTTCTTTTTCACCTTGACATAAAATCTCTGAAGCCAAGGGCCTTTCTGTGTAAGTGTCTTTACTAATCCCCAGGACTGAATTTTAAGTGCCAGTGTTTGAGTACTAGTAAACTCGATTGCTTCTAAAAATCACAATTTACAAAGCGGCTGTATATTTTAAGGGACCCTCTTGGGACCCAGATGTGCCGGTTTTTCCACTGTTGACTTGCATCCCTGTTTCAGGGCCTTCCCAGAAAAACAACTTTGTAAAATAAGTTTCCTTGATTTCCAAGAAGAGTGTTATAAAGGGTTTACCACTTTCCTGAGATGCAGTGTCCATCTGGACAGCTGTTCAAATTTATGCCCTGCAGATCTTTAAGTAAAAGAGGGGGAGAAGTGAGGGAGGGTAGAGAAGTTTCACAGAAAATGGTTTCTAATGTGTTCTAGAAAACCCAAGGATTGCAAAACAAACCTCAGCATTCACATGTCATTATTTATGGTTCTGTGTAAACCTACAATTTAATGCCTCTGAAATAGTTAACACGTTAGGGATTTCCATTTTTGATGACCCACCAAAACCACTGAGATGACTTGAGCTTTGCTCTCTGGGGATGCTGGAAAGCTGCTCTTTCAGCGGGCCCTATCCAGAAGTCTCTGATGGGCTCTCCTTGGAGGACTGAATGTCGAGTGTCATTCTGCCTCTTGTTAGATAAATTAGCACCTTACTGGGGCCTGGCTGCAGCTCTCATTGCCAGGTGGCCCAAAATAGGGGCTGAAATGCAAGAATAATAAAAGATTTGGAAAACATTCATGAAAAAGGAAAAGGAGGATTGTTAATGCAATTGTTTTAATATTTGCATAAAATTTAATGTAGAAAAGTGCAAAACTATAAAATAGGGTTTATCCAATCCTGTTTTTGCAACAAATTGTAATTTTTAATTCTTAACCACTTCTCAGGAAAGTGTGTTTAAAACTTTAGCACATGTTTATTTAATGTACTACAGCCATCGTAGTCTGCCTTAGCAATACTTAGGAAAAAGAGTACCCATTATTTTCTATTTGAAACTTGCATCTTCTTTATTTTTACACATTTTGATAATTTTGAATCCAGAACATCATTTATATTGTTTGTACTTATGTACAGATGTCAGGCACAAATAATTCAGCTTGAAGGAGTAAAGTCTACCCTGTCAAATATTTCCCATTTAAATGTGTAACCATTTTAAATGACTTTCATGATCATTATGTAAAAGCAAATCATTCTGATAATAGATCATGCCCAAATTGTACTTGAATAGAAATAAATTTCAAGATTAATTGATTTGTAGAACTTTTCTTCTGGGAGATAAGTACAATTTTTTTTAATCCCATTTCACAGATGAGGAAACCAAGATAAAGCCTCTTTCCTGTCTTTCCAAGTACTTAGTGCCAAGATGAACACCCAAAGAGATCTAGCTGGCACAACCATAGTGCGTTGAGGTAGCTTAATCAGACCTCAAAGATAAACATTCTGTTTCCAGGAACATTGAATCAAAAACAAACACAATCTGGACATGAAAAACAGCTTCTGGCTATAAGAATTGGACAATAAATTTTCCTGATTCCAGTTGCCTAGCAGAGTGGTTCTACTAGATGCTCAGTTAATACATATGTAATGTTTGGAATAAGTGAATGGCCGAGTCCTGTTAGGTGCGGTTGCGTCCTTTTAGAAGCTTTTCTTTTTCAATGGAAGGCAGTATTCAACTGCTGGGTTTATTATATACACAAATACTTGTTTGAAAAGTCAGAAAGGCTGCTTTGTTTTACCATTTACAGTGTTGATTTTTCCTGAATATGCAGTACTGTTAGAGGGCAGGGAGTGGGGCACCCCAGGACCCCCAAGCCGGCCCATTCTAAGCAGCTTCTACCATTAGCCACATCAAGACAAAATAAGACCTTTAATGAAAAGGAGCTTTAATACAATTAGTGTACAACAAAAAAAAGACAAAGAATATAGTTTCCAAATCCAGAACCTGAAGTTACCCATCCCCTTGTAGGTAAATACCCAACCAAACAGGGTTGGCCACTGAGGCCTGAAAGTCTGCCACAAGTCTAAAGCACCTTCCAGCGGGGCCCCATAGAAAAAGGTCAGAAACAGACAGGCAAGTCTGGAATGAAAAGAGCAAAATCAAAATAAAAGCTGCCATTGTTAACCTCCCCACGGATCTCTCACCCACAGGTGTTTCAAATAGTCCAAGACCGAGAAAGAAGGGCGGCTTCCTCACGTTTCTCTGCTCCATGTGCCTCCTCCGGGTCGCCTTCTGGCTTGCTATCCTTCCTCCTTCCTTCCCCTATCTGCATCCCAGCTTCTCTCCCTGTTCAGCTCTACCCTCCTTGGGTGGAGCAGGGAACCTGGAACCTCCCCTTTTCCCCTAGGGACTACCCTGTTACAATATCACTGGCTAAATGAAACTGGAGGCCATGTGAGAAAATAAAAATAGTTGGATTTAGTTATAGATCTAATAGTAATATTGGTTCTGTCATTTACTGACTCTTTGACCTTCAGTATATTTTTCTCTCTGAACTCTCCTTTTTCATTCTTTAAATTGGGTATAGAAATATCAATCTAGTACTCTGTGATGATTAAGGGAACTATGCTGTCTAGGGACACTAGGAGTTGGACTTACTAAATAATCATTTCCTCCTCTGCCAGAGAAGTGAATTTAAAAAACATACAGTAAACCCACATGCTGTAAGAAATAAAGTCATTGCTAGTGATTCCTGACTTTGCCTACAGGGCTTGAATGAATATCTGAATTCAAATAATCTTTACAGATTAATGCCTTCACTCTCTTGTGCATTATCTATTACCTTTCTCACTCATGAATATTCTTAGACATTAAAAAAAATCCCAATTTTATCTCCTTTCCCTTTTTTCTCTTTTCTCTGAAAGCAGTATACAAAATTGGCCGAAACACAAGCTGCTTAAGAAGAGAGCAGCTTGCTGAATAAGGAAATAATATGACTAAGTTAATAAGTTAATCTTTTGATAATTCACCATTGACAAGGCCCTGTGTCTCCAGCTGCACAGGTATATCTCATTTGATTCTGCAAAAATGTTATGAAGTAGATAATTTTATCATTTTTTTTATAAGAAAGGAAACTAAAGTTCAAAGATCAAGAAAATTTGGCCAAGATTAAAGGTAGAAAATGCGAATAAGAGGGAAAGGCTTGGATGTGAAGCCAAGGCTGTTTAATTCTAAAGACTAGATTTCCTCTAGCCAGTAGAGAGTAACGCACCCACAGTTAGCTATACATAGATCTACAGCAATCTGTAGGCTTAAACGTCAGGGTTTTTTTTTTTTTTTTTTTTAAAGAAATTATATGGAGATGAGATGGCTTTTGATCTTATACCAGAAAGAGAGAGCAGGCAAATCTGGTCTTCTGGGTGAATGACAGACTGGTCATGACCCCAGCATCTCAGTACCACCTAGGGGTGTAAATGGGTGTGGCTGATGACAGTCAAGGAGTCATCACAAGTCAAGGAGTCTGGTCTTTGTCACCAGCCTTTCCCACCTCGGTCTCCTTGGCCATCAGATGGAAGCTGCAGGCCTGCCTCCTCTGAGCCTTGTAAAGGAGAAGCCCCTAACAGACTATAAAGATGGCCGTTTTACTTTAGGGGATTAAGAATTACTGCCAAAACCTTGATGCCTTTCAAATAAAATGGCACAGTGTTTGCCAAGGGCAGCCTTTAAAATATTTTCAAAGTGTATTTCAAAATAAGTTAAGACAAAAGATACTTTAGAGACTACTTTGATCAATTTGCTCTAACCCTGTTATGCTGTTTTTGAAGATAGTTTCAAGAAAACTACTTAATATGTCTTAGTAATGTCTTTATGCTTAAAACTATTTTAAGGCTACTTAAGTTGTGACCTTCCTTTGTAATTCCTAGTTATTCCAGCTACATTAATAGTAAGAATTCGTTTTCTACATTGATGTTATGATTTCTTTTTAAACAAATGACTATTGGAGCATCCTTATCAGCAGTATCACCTGCAGCTTAATCATCAGCAATTTAGTGGAAATGAAAGTGTTAGCTAGAAAGTCCTGGCATTCATCTAAATGCAATGAAGGAAACAGAACAGAGGTGTTATTAACCAAACAGACTTGGTTAGGGCCCTGTTTTGGTTGGCTAAGCACTTAAATCTCTGATCCTCAGTTTCCCCATCTGCCAAACAGGTGAGCTACAGTGCATGTCGTACGAGCGGTTATGAGTATACCTTAATCCAGTGCCTGGCACATAGGAAGTACTAAATATACTAACAAAATGTTCACTGTTGTCATTAGCATGAGGCAGAGGGTCAGCTTATCAGGAGTGATGACTACTTTCTTAAAGTGACATAAATTGCAAGGTCTCCACTCCAGAAAGAAAAAGTTGAAACAGTTATTCCAAATAACCCAGGCTTCAGATTCACTTTAGTTCTAAATAACTGTTTCCATCCTCTACTTTCCACAAGGAAAACTGACAAAGAGCTAAATATGTATAATTGTAATCGCAAGATAGTTTACCTAGAGCAAGGTTATTTCTTTTCTATCCTGTGCCCAAAGTCATAGAGCTACGAATGGGTGAAGCTGGCTGATGAACCAGGGCCTGTGGTTGGGAGTGGCAGAGTCCTTCCCATGAATCAGTAGGAGTTTCCTACTTTTCCCTGTCTGGGAGAAGTCGTTTCCAGGAGCATCAGAAATACAGCCACTTGTCCAGGGAGAAGAGAAGAGCCTTGCTTTTTGAGTCCAAAGCTCCCGGGTTTTACCTTTGGCTCTTGATTCTTCACTTGCCAAAGTTCTTAGGCAAGTTATTTAACTTTGCTTAACCTTTTCTTAATCTTCATCTCCTCTTCTGTGAAATGGAATCATACTTTGCAGTTTTCCCTCTCCCTTCATCCTACCTCCTTTCCTTGTTTCCTCCTTTCCTTCCTTTTTTTAAACTAGAAATAAGATGCTCTGTGCCCGCTTTGTGATTGCCGCTTACAGAATTGTGCTATTATTATGTTTTCCAGACTTAGCACATATCTTCCTACTGAGCTGTTGCATTCTAAATTCTGCTTGTGCCAAGTCCTTTGCGCATCGGTCACATATAGGTACACAAAGGAGCATCAGCTGGGGAGTTAGTGAGGCTTACTCCTAGCCCTACTGTACAGCAAGACCACGTGCATGTATGTTACTTTCAATCTCTAGACCTCAAGGACTTCATATATACTGGGGGTAATGATGGTACATGGTTGGAAAATACAGGGTTAAATGAGATAATGTATAGAAACTGGGTTATCTAGAACTGGTATTCAATGGGTGGTATCTCTGATCTTTAGAAAATGGGTCATGCCAGCAAGTAGATTGGTATGCCTCGGTGTCCATTTTGTGTCAGTTTGTTCCATTTGTGCGATGGCTATAATTTAAAACATCTTGTCACTGAAAAGCAAGTGAGGTCATAGAAAATTATGGGAAATATGTACCTGTGAACTGAGATTGTTAAAAGTTCTGGGTGGGGTCAGCATGAGTCGGTTACCTCTCAAGTTGTTAGAGTCAAGATATGTAATTAGGGCCTCCCTGGTGGCGCAGCCGTTAAGCAGCGCTATAGAGCTGTCAGCAGCAGCGACGTGAGCTCGATGCTGGGCTGGGGAGATTCCCACATGGCGCGCGGACCTCTCCTGCCTCTCCCACTGCTCCCCTCAGCAGTGTATTTCTGTTGCTCTGCCTGTTTTGCTCCCCGCTCTGTCTCTGGTGAACCCTCTCGCCGCCCCGTGCCTCTGGCCTGTACCCCATCTTGTATGCATAAATAAATAAATCTTTTAAAAAAGATATGTAATTAATAGAGTGATACCCTACAGGCCCAGCTGTTCCTACAGACACCTAGGGCCATCTTGTACTTTTAAGCCTTGAATGATGAAAAATTCACATTCTACACAAGTGAAGACTTTATACTTGCTGGTGTTTTCCAAGATGAGCCTCAGGCTGCTTTCTGTATATATTGATAGCTTTGGACACTCATAGATCTGGAGCCACCTCTTTAAATAGGATGACTTTGAATCACTTAATTCTGACTTTTGATTTTCTCATTTGTGAAGTGAGGTTTATAATAGTATCTTAAGTCCTCAGATGTTTGTGAGGATTAAGTTAGCCAATTCATAAAAAGGGCTGGTGCCATACCAGACACCCAAAAACCTAGGTAAATGCTAGCTGCTTTCAAATAAATGGCATTTTTGCATTGAAACCATTTTTATTTTTGCATGAGCTGACTTTAATCAGTGTGTGGGAATCAACATTTTGGAAATGTTTTGATTATGAATTCAGTTTTGTTTTTTTTTTCTTGTGGGTGGTTGTGTTTAGAGCTTAAGGTCTTGATTGTCCAGGTTAATCTTTGAGTAAGTTTTGTATCCCTCAAGGCAGACGCAAGTTATTTTTATCAGTCCATTATTTCAGGTAAACAAGCATTCCATTCTTTGACAGAACATTAAACTGTTATGCTCCTTTTGATGGAGTGCTGACTTGTTCAAAGCACTTGTGAAAGACAGAAAACAGCTCCTGTTTTCTGACACTGTATAATCTAAAGGCTTCCAGAGGTTTCTTGACTGAATCTTTGACCATCGCTACCTCAACAATTAAGTTACCAACCAGAAACATGTGATGTAAATTAAGGTTCAGTTCAGAGGAGGTGCTAACACAAAGGTATTGAATCAAACCCATGAATGAAAAAAGTGAAATCTTTTAAATGCTGTAAAAGAAAAACTTTGTTCTTATAAAGTCCCGAGGAGAATGGGCCAGAGACATTGACATGCATTATTTTTGTAGGTTGCTTAGGAAGAAAGCTGGATTACAGAAAGGCTTAGTTTTGCCTCATTTCCTGAAAGTGGTATGTCCTATTTGAAGGCTAATGCAGGAAAAGTCAGAACAAGACCTTGCTCACCACACAGGACATCCATATTCTCAATTCAGATATATGGTGTTGCTGTGTCTTTTAGTCTCTCCAAGGGCATTTATTCATTTCGTTATCCAATAAAACCAATGGTGGATTCTGTATATTTAAAGATTGTCTCTAATGCACACAACCTACGGTCATTAACCGAAGTCTGACCTTGTAACCAAGCACCTGGTTAAATCCTCCACTGACATTACATTACCTGCAGGATAAAGTCCAAACCCTCAACACGCTCTACAAGGTTTTCTGTGATCTGACTGTTGCTTATCTCTACCACTCCCTGGGCTGGTGACTTTCATTCCATGTTATGTTACCTAATTCCATACAGTCACACAGTGACATACCCACTCAGTCTTAAAAGCCCTGACAACCCTTCTTTATCCTCTGCTTGCCTTGCTTGACAAGTTCCTCTTGTCAAAAGCCCTTCTGACTGACATCTGTTTGCCCTACTTCAACACTCCCACTCCCCTTTCTTAGTGTTCTTATTCTTATTTCACTATACTGAAATTAATTTTTTACTTATCCACCTGGCCAAATTGCCTCATGTTGATATTTGTAGCTAATACCATAACATCATACTATTGATAGATTTTTCAGAACCAGACTATGAGCTGATGAATCATAGCTGATGTAGCTTTGAGGGGAAACATACATCTAGCAGCATGCTATCCATGAGTCTGGGGATGTGTCAGTTTTATGCCTGCTAACCTCAATTGTCACATAGGCTGGCATGGCAACAAGATGGCTGGGAAGAACCCTTCTATTATACATTGATGTCAGTAGATGTGAAACACCAGCCCTATGCAAAAATCAAATACGTTGTTCAAACATAGTTCTCTTTGGAGGGACAAATGATAAATAGATCACTTACAAAAAAAGTAGGGATTATAGCTTAAAAAAAAGGAGGTTGGGGGCACTTGCCATCTGTAAGGAAGTGACACAACAGGCTGAATGGTAGGTGTCAGTTGGTGCTGGCTGGTTCCAGAGACCTAGAAGATGTGAGAGTCGGAAAGGGCTCTAGGACTCAGTACTGGGGCTGAAGAAAATGTCAATTCTGATGCTCATTCTCTGTGTGCCAAGACCTGAATCAAGTGTGTTACATACTTTATCTTCCCTAATGCTGTCCATATGTGAAGGTGGTAATGTGATAATTCAATTTTACAGAGAAGGGCCTAGATTTAGAGTGATTAATCGAGAAAGTAGCTAATCATTTTATAACTTGTCAGTCTTAAACTTGATGTTTGCACCTAATCCCTTGCTAGGTATTACTGCTGCCTTTTTACCCCTAGATGAGATGTTTTTCTTGATATATAATAATGAATAAGATTGTTCTAAGATATGGATTCTTCTGTAGCTCACCTGCTTTGAAGATGCTTCCTTTTATGTTTTCTTTTCACAGTTTGTTCTGGTTAATAGTTAGCCAGTGCAATAGATAAGGACAGGGTGTTATGTGTAGTTTTGGATACTGATGTGATAGTCTTTATCCGAAAGTGATAAAAGGCAGAAATGCAGGATTCCCTTGCTGTATGAAAGTAGAACATTCTTATTTGGCATGATTTGGTTGTTTAATTTTGGGATCTGGGAATGCTATTACCACTGATTTATTTGGGGAAAAAATTCTTGAACCGGTCAAGCTCTTCAAGGTTCAAATAATTATTCTATCACAAAGAGCAAAGTCGACTTCCTTTCTGCCTCAATTGCAAACAAAAGCCCCCCAAAGTACCATAAATGAAAAGAGGCTATAACAAACAACAATAAAGAAACAACAACAATTAAGTAGATGTACTAAGTGGTTTGTGGGGGCTTGGCATTCAAATCATACAGCAGCTGCGTCATATCTTTCAGCTGTCTGGATGCACTGCCCACACAGCCCTCGCCCCATTTGTGAGGAAGTAGATCCCCATTCTCCCCCATATGGTCAGAGAATCGCTTTGCTATCCAAACAGTGCCTTTGTTTATATTTATTCTTCCGTCCTCTTTTGATTCCTCAGCATAGCAGCTGCTGGGAAAAGAAACCCAACCGCTTATATTGAGATGATTAGCCACTCACCCTCTTTCCTATCCCAGTGAAGAAGTTCCTTTCTTTTTCTTCTAGCCTTAGGCCTGAGGATTAAAGAACATTGGCCATATTTCTTTTTTTCTTTTTTTTTTTTTTTTATTTATACATACAAGCTGGGGTACAGGCCAGAGGTGTGGGGCGGCGAGAGGGTTCACCAGAGACAGAGCGGGTAACAGAACAGGCAGATCAGAAATACACTGCTGAGGGGAGCAGCGGGCGAGGCAGGAGAGGTCTGCCGCGCCATGTGGGATTCTCCCCTGCCGGGCGTCGAACTTGCGTCGCCGCTGCCAACAGCTCCACAGCACAGCGCTTAACCGCTGCGCCACCGGGGAGGCCCTCTTTTTTTCTTTTTAAGACTAGGATGCTGGTTCTTCGAGGAAAATTTCAGAACACAAAATACATTTACATTGAAAATTAACTCAGCCATTTCAAAGGTAATTATAATAAAAGGTGATGCTGGTACTTGTATTCTGAATCAGTGTAAAATGTTTAACTTTCGTTTGACACCTTCCTTTCTCTACTGAATTTACAGTCTCCTACATGGTAGGAGTATTAGAGTATTATGGGAGTGTTATTGTAGGTAGTTATAATGCATAACTCCACAGGTATCATGGTGCAAAGTCAGGATAAAAAAGCTTTTCACTTAGTCATGCTTGCTAGCCTGAAAGTGTGATGATAAAGCCTATAATAAAGCCCATTTATTTCAGGAGATACTATTTGATCCTGCTCATGAATTGTCTCACATTCAACATTTTTTCTTGCAAAGAAGTCATATGAGAATATCAATATACTTCTTTTACTCTGAAGACAGGATAGCTGGTTTTATTCTTTAGTCAAAGTACTATGTCTGGATGACATAAAAACAGTTATGAGCTACTTTATTTATTTGCCAACTTTAGTAGGGATTACAAATAGATAAGAGTCACCCAAAGCATTGGGAAGAGATAAGATTAGCATTTTAAAGCTTAACCTATGTCATCACTTCTGAATGTGTATGCTTGCAAGTGAAATCCTATTCCCAGCATGCGATCTAGTGTCATATCGCCAGACATAATTTTTTTAATGAATGGCTATTTTAGAAATTTTGATGGATTGCAGCTCAGTGGGGAGACAACGGAGAAATTTATAGTTGTATGTTAAAGTGAATTCTAAATAAAGTGCAGAGTTGTGAACTCAAAGACTGCCACTGAATTTACTATAAGAAATTGTCTGCATGCCCTGTCTGTGGTTTTTTGTTAGTTTTAATATGGCCCAGTTGGGTCAATAAAAGAAAGTAACTCCATATATCCTTATCTAGTTTCCTTAGAACGGATGATCTGGGTATTTTACAGGCAGATCAGTATTTTGGCCACTTCTGCCTGGAGAGGCATTCTCTGCCCTTGTTCATTAAAACTTTTTCGCATTCACTGCATGTAAGACTGTGCTAGAGATACAGCAGTGAGCAAGAGTTACGTTGTTCCTGCTCTTCATGGGGTTTCTCATCTTTCCCTGTTTTATATCCTAACTTTCCATTTTCAAGGAACTAGAGAAATATTTAAAGGTCCAAAGAAAATGGTGAAAAGTTCAAACTGAGAAGCATTCAGCTTGTCACATTTTGGATAATTGAGAGGCTTTTGCAAACATTAGTCACACATGATTGCCATCATTAGGATTTCACCATCTGATCCAAGAGTGAGGAAGATAACAGTGGTTTATGCCCAGCTGATACACAGACTCTTCTGTTTATCCTTCATTCAGTCTTCTAAAAAATGTTTATTAGAGAATTCCCTTCTCTACCCATTTTGGACCCAATATTGAGGGACTGAAAATATCTGCTCTGTGGTGTCCAAACACCAAGTTGCAGGAGGCAGCTAATAAGCTGGACTGGTAGGTGATAACTGCAATTCCGCTGAGTGAATCTAGACCCCATCTACTGAATGGATTAAATATTAAGTAGCAGTACAGGCACCCACAGGTGTGAAGGAGCAGGTACTATGTGTGAGCAGCAGTTTAAGGTGCTAGAGCTAAGAGTGAGGAAGGAGAATAATATAATCCTTGTCCTCACATTCGTTTACATTCTTAGGAGGGATAGGTGGTAAGAGTAAACTAATTGGGCTAGCAAGCTATTTTCTGAGGCTGGAAAGTGCTTCAGTGGAAGTAAAACTGATAGCAATGTGGGAGCTACTTAATAGGTTTTGTGGGAAGCTTTACCTGAACTGAATCCTGATTGAGAAGGATTTGTCTTTTACAGAGTCCAAGGGGGAGGAAGCTTGCAGCAGACATTAAGACGGGAATCCTTTCCAGGTGTTTCGGGAGCAGAAAGGAAGCCAGTGTAGCTAGAGTGTGGGAGAGAGAGCATGGTGATATGACTCCGGGAGGGGCAAGTCTATGTTATGTATGTTCTTATAGGTGTTTTACTGTAAATGCAGTGGAAAGGCATTCAGGGTTTTAAGCAAACATTGATGTTTTATATTCCCACACTATTGTGAGCAGCGAGCAGAAAACAAAGAAGGTTGTTTACAGGGTCTTTGCCATGTTCTGGCGGGATGATGGAACTTAGCGCAAGCTGTGGTGGTACAGGGGAAGATGGAGAGGAGTGAATGTTTCAAGACTTATTTTGCTGGTAGAACTAATAGGACTGGACACACTGGATTTGCAAATAAGAGAATGGGAAGAATTAAGTCTGCCCAGAATTTTGGCGGAAACCACCATCTTATAAGTTTGTAACTGACATCCCTAGGGATGCTAGTTCAGGGTGTGGTGCAGACGATAACAGTCTATAAATGTGTGAACATTAGTAAGTGACAGAATAGAGATTAAAAGTTGGGAGCCTGATTCTAGAATTGATGCCTCCCAGCCACCCTGCTCTATCCCCCATTGCTTCTCGGTGTGTGAGTTAACACTTTATTTTCTGAAGCCATCTTGGATTTACTATGGAAGCTAAGATTGACTTTTGAAACTGTTGTTTATTAAGTAACATTCACCAGATTCACCAAGTACCCAGACAATTGTGCTTTACTTTTGTCCCAGGTAGAGAGAAACATGCCTACTTGAAGAAAGCTGATCCCAATCCAAGCCAGCGGGAAATTTCACCTTTTTAATTTTTTTTTATCACCTTTATGCAATGATCTTTAATCTATAGGGAGGTGGGAACATAAATGGGATTGTGCCATTCCTCTAAATACAGTCTTTAGTTTTGAGTCCAACATTTAAAGGGTTAGTGGTAATGATAAATTAATAACTATGGTATTAACAGTCATCTAAGAGTCATGTCATGATCTTTTATGTGCTAGTTCTATTTGGGTGCTTTATATAACATGGTCTTATTTAACCTCTTCAAAAATCCGAAGAAATGCTATCATCATTAGAAAACTGAGGTTCGGAGAGGTTCCACAACATGTTCAGGGTTACAGTATGGAAACAGCAGAGCCAGGATTTATGTTCATATCTTACATTGCTGATATTCTTCCTTTGCAAATGTCATAAACAATGAACTTGTGATTGAAGTGTATTTTTACCAAGTGGACATGTCTCGGGCATGTCAAAGGTAAATACCTCACTGTGCCTCCAGTGGTGGAAGGTGGATTGACATGAATGTTTTCCTGGATTGCCAAAAAAAAAAAAATTATTTCCTATAATTTGAATTTTGAAATACTAATGGAAAATTCCTAAGGAAAGTTAAACTAACATTTATGAGAAATCAATGCTTAGTAACCTGGGTTCTTCTAGTGTTGCTGAAGGTTTCGTTGCAAACAATATAATCCACTTCAGTTTAAACAGAATGGGCTCTGTTGAAATATATTCGATGACTTAATAAAACCAACTGGAAAGGCAGGTTGAGCTTCCAGAACGCCCATCACCAGGAATCCAGTTAAGTCCACTGCAATCTTTGAAACAGCTCTAGCAAGTGCAAGCAACTGTTACTGCTGCTACAGGGTTCTCATATCCCTGCTACCACCCAAGCCAGAAAAATGTATGCTGCATCTAACTTCTCAAGGATTTGCTTTCCATACCAAACCTTGTAGAGTCCTGCCTGATTGGCGGAACCTATGTCACATCTGCAACTATAACTAACTGTAAAGGAGTTCCAGAAATGGGGATTTTAGTTTTCCAGCCTCTACAGTACCAAGAAATACTCTAGGAGAGAGCTGAAATAGGAGTCAGTCAATCCGTAGTGTTCTCCTTAACTTTCCTTTTTTCAAGTTACTCTAAATCAGGAGCATCTAATAACATGGAGCCCTTGAAACTCATGCAACCTCGTATATATCTTTTTAGACAGTTTTGTTTGTTTTCCTAATGATACGGTACCCAAGAGCTAGTACAGCCTTAAATAGTATGTCTCAGACTTAAGAAGGTAACTTGGAATCACACAGTGGACTTGCTAAAGGTTCCTGCTCCTGTGATGCACCCTCAGAAATTTAGATTCTCCATGGTACCCAGGAATCTACATTCTAAGTAAATGCCCCAGATGACCAACTCCCCATGTTTCAGTTGGGGCACCTACAGTGTAAGGGTGCAGGGGGGTGGATTTTGCTGCTGAATTTCCAAGGTTTGGCCACTCACTCACTGCCTGATATGCCAGAAGAATGAAGATACCAGGGTTGGTGGGTGGGAATAGCTTTTGGGTTTAGGAAGTCTCAAGGCTAGAACTGTGATTAACTTTTCCTTAGTGGTCTCAAATGTGTAACAATTGCTTTGAATCTGTCCCTTTCAAGACTTCATACAGGGGCTTCATGATAAGTCCAAAATTGGGACTCCAAATGCTATAGAAAACAGCCATTCCTAGGAACACTTGAAACTGTCTTCAGTTTGACAGTTTTTAGGATGGCAATTGCTTGCTCTCTGTCTGCCATTGGTCTCCTCACCAGTTGTTTTAGTTGGAGTCCCAAGTAGAACACTCAGTGTTTGAAAATCTGAGCCATTTTGGATGAGACCTTATATCCGTGTTAGCATTTTAATTGTATTTTGTAAGCACAAGTAGTAGCTAGGACCAGCAATTAACAAGGCATATATTGATACATATTGTAGTAATATACTTTCTTGGAGCTGCAGACTTAACATGTTTTTGGCTTAATTGTAGGGGAATTTTTAAATCTCTGGGACAACACTGTCGAAGCAAAACAGAGAAAGGTTTGGAAATTCAGACCTTGCCACTCAAAGGCAAATAATAACTGAGTTTTATTTTCCATGGGGATGCAAAAAGAAGTGTCTTTTAGCTCTTGGACGGAAAGCTACCCATAGTCTCCAAGAATTGGGGTTAGAAGAGTGTACAGGCTGGGGACAGTGAGGTGCGTGTCTTAGATCCTTACAACCTGTAGGTCTTACACTAAGTGCATCCACTTGAATTTGGCTTTTTAAAAAGGTAAAATAGGCATGCTGTAGGTGACCTACAAAGTTGAATAAGGCCGCATTATAGAAATTTGTGGAGGATTGGCTATGTTCTGGGTAATGTCTACTATCATGGCAGGGGTAGAGGGGGGAGATACTGTTTATCATTTGGGGTTCCCTGCTGCTTTTCGTTCAGTAGTCACAGGTTCTGCATTGACTGCTTAGCCAGGGATTCCTTTCTGCCTATTCAGCCTTCCTCATTTTTTAGATTTCAAGAGATAAGATATCTTTTATTTTTCTTTCCTCTTGATTCAGAAACCTCTGAAACTGAAGACCTTTTTCAGCGGGACTTGGGTCTGTAGCTGCCATGAGCCAGAAGAGAAAGTTACCTGACTACTTAGTTTACCTAACTATTCTCACCTCAACAGCAGAAAGGGACACTTGGGCATTTAAAGAAAGCTGGAGCTAAGGTGTGCACCCCTGGGGCGACATTCCAGAAATCTGGGAACAATCCTTTGTTGCACTTTGCGGAGACACCTGTGATAGGGACTGTTTTTTGGCTGTTTTTAGATATTTTTGTGTTGAGTACTAAATCGGTGGCACCAGTATCTATTAAAAAGTCAAATATTTGGTTTTCCACTGCCAACTGTACCCAGGGCTCCGTGGAGGAAATAAAGATGGGATGTGTAAGTCAAGCTGAGCTGCTGCCTGGTCTGCATTGGAGTCATATTCCTTTTCAAGTATCTGTCTCTTTTACTTCCCCCCCTTTTACATGTCTATCTTTTTATTTCGCTGTCATCTAGAGTAGTCCTTTCCCAGGGTTCCTCCGCCGTGCACTAGGTACACTGATCCTTTCTAAGGGGCCCTTCTTGTTATTCCTTCCAAGAGTCCTTCTTCCGTCTGCAGCAATAACTCTTCCTACCGATATAGCAGTGACTTGTGACTTTTTCTCTTCTCTGGCATCATAAACCTTGAAAGCGATGTGCCCTGCCAGCTCCACTAATCGAGATAGATTCATGCCGATGCCCTCCCTGTATTATTTGAAGCACTGTCTCCTAAAAGTCACATTTACCATTCTCATCTTTGGGGCCGGCCTCCACATCTTCGTCTGTATACGTGTGGAATGTCCAGTTTGCTGCAACAACTCAGAGGGGTCTCGCTGATCTTTTGTTGAAGCTTCTGAACCTTCTTTTAGACTTTTTGGCTTAGGCATTCCTTTTTCCAGACCTGCAGTCATGCATCATTTGTAGTACTCTTTTTAGTCCTCCATTGTTGGGGTCCCAACTGGATTCTACTAAGGGAACCCTGGCTGGATCGGTGATCCCTGCAGCGTCTTCCTGATAAAGATGCCAAACTTCTACGACATTAATCCCCAGCTCTGCTCATCCACTGTGAGGAGGACTTGTATGTCCACCCAAGGGAGACGATGGGTGAAAAGATAGAGGTGAACAAGTCTTTCATGATTTGTGGATCAATTCAAGAAGGAGGGTTGACACTCTTCCAGTATGGCAAACCCACGTGGACTAATTGACCAACAACAGCCGGCCCGTTGTTCTTGCTCATTGCATTTTCTCAAAGGAACCTGCCCTGCTCTGGGCTGGGCCGTGGCCTGGCTTAATTGGTTGCCCTGACAGGTCTTTCTAGTTGGGGGTTGTCCATTTCTGCTTCCCCTTCATAAAGGGGCAGAATGAATGGCGGAACCACAAGTGTCTGAGGAGCTACCAGGGCTACTGCTTCCTGGACAGGTGAAGCATTTAATGCTTTCATTGTTCTGTCCTCCTCATCATTTTCTTCCTTTCTTTCATCTGAGAGGAGTTTGAATTCTTTCTCTTTGCACCATTCACTTGGTTCTTTACATGGAGAAATCTTCATTGTATAGGAGCATAAATGCCTGTACACATGCTATTTCATCCCATTTACTAGACCTTTTGCCAACGAGTTCTAACTGCAAGATGCCATAGTAATAGGAAAACCATTTTAGGGTCATCTTCCATCAGAGTCTAAAACCTACATGGGCCAGGCAGTGTTACCATAAGCCGTCTTTTTTAGTCATTGATTCATACCTGTAAGAGGCCTAATCTGCGATTATATACCGCAGTGGACTTTCAGATGGAACTGAACTATTACCATATTCAAATTTCCTGATTTACACTTATGTCAACCAAAGACCTCTTAAAATACTAACTCCTCCACGTAGAGGGACAGTCTTTAAATCTTCTACCTTTTTTTGGTACCACAAATGAACCATGGTAGATTCAATGGCTAATTCAAAGCCCCAGTGGTAGTGACAGAGGCTTTCTAACCAGGCACACTGTTAGGCCTGCCCAGTCTTGGAATCCATTGACTCCCTAGATAAAAACCATTTCCTTTCACCAGTATAGCACAGACAGGCAACTGGCTCTGTGCTGAAAGAAGGAATGGCCCCAGATAAAAATCTCTAGCAGCTGCAGGGAGGTTTGAGTCCTCTCATTGTGGGGTCAGCTCACTGCAAGTAGCATAGGCCTGTGGGCCATTTTGGTCAGGCCTTTGCCCAGTTGGCAGTGTGAATGAGTTAGCCCAGGTGGCACTTTGCTTTGTCTTTTGGAAACCGGGAAAGGGAGTGTACTGGGGTACCCAGGCCTCCTGGCTGGCTTGCCAAGTTGCCTAAATTACAAGTGCAGCTACTCGTCACCCAATATGCCAAAGAGAAGAGAAGGCTTAGAGTTGGGAGGGTTCAGCAGCAAGCATCCTGCAAAGATGGTGGGCTCGTCTCAAAGACCATCTTGACTCAGTGGGCTTGGGGTTGATCATAAAGGGCTTTGGGGTTGGGAAGTAAGGTTGAGTTTGGGGCCAGGAAAGCGCCTGTAAATCTCCTTGGTGTCAGGTTTGCAGTGGTCCCTGTTCCCTGGGGTGTCAACTCTTAAAGATGGGTTGATAAGTCTGTGTGGTCAACAGCTCTATTTTGAAACTTCTGCTTGAGAAAGAGAGTTAATCATTAAGGTAGTGGCTGGCTAGCAAAGCTTTTCCTCTTCCCATTTTCAATTTCAGCAGTTTACTCAGTTCAACCAAAGGCAGTTGGTAAGTCCAGCACACGTTGCATAAGCAGGAAGGCTCACACCGTGACCCTTGCAAATTGGGCTTGTCATCTGCAGTGATGGAGAAAATGATCAAGATTGTGCGTGTCCTTTGAGCTCGTGATTTTTAACCCCACTGGTCTTGATGCTGTTTGGAAGTAGTTGTAAAGCAGGGTATGAGAAGGTTTCATTTATATCAGTGTTGTCCAAAACCTAGGTAGGAAAAAAACTTGAGGTTTCCTGAGCTGTTTCCTCAGATTAAATCCTCTGAAAAATCTTAAAGACCCTGTGAGACCAAACTTGTCAGAATCCCAGTAGCTGATCTGACAAGACATATGAGCACATTTAATTACAACCATGGGGGGCGGGGGGGAAAACACAAGAAATTCTAGGAAGTTCAGGCATTCAGCTCAAATACAGCACATGGGATCAGATGGCGAGAGGTGGCACTCGTTTTCCATCACTCAATTGTTTGGTGTTCAAGGCTTTGCAGATTTTGAAAAATTGCTCGAGCTTTTGATTTATATGAGGTCACATTTTCAGAAGTGAGTCACATAGTTGAGAGACTATAAATTATGAGTTGGGTTTTTGTAGCTGTTTTTGGAAAGCTATAATCCTGAGATTGCATATCACGGTCTTCGATTTTAAGAGCAATAATTGACATAATCGTCAGCCAGTGCCCGTGGAGATGGGTGGGAATGTGTATTTCTGAACTGTCATGAATTTTTTTTTCCTGTTTTTCTCCTTTGGCCAATGTAGGGGGCCTAGCCCCCTGATTTCTTTGAAAGTATATATTGAGATCCTTGGCAAGAGTTATGGAAATCTAGATTGAACATTGAACTGGCACCCACTAGTTTTCTAGACTAGTTCCGTTTGTTACATAATACCATTTAAAATTGATTACAATTAGTCATTGACTGGCAACTCCCTAGAATACAGTGAATTATACTGTTAAGGGAAAGTCTTTCTGCTTTTATATACCTGCTAAACACCTCTATTTGTGAAGAGCTAGTGTATATTACCTGTATATTACCATTGTTTCTAGTGAAATCCTGCTGGCACAAAAGATTATTCTGTCATGTATGTTTCTATAAAAAATAATAGCAAAACTTGAACACCGAAGCTGTAGATTCCAGCCTGAGCTAGCAGCCCGTTGCAGGAATTGTGCACTAACCTCGCCCAGCTGTCATTAGCCACCAGTGAGGGGCTTCCCCGTGTACTGACCATTAAAAAAAAAAATGCTTATTAGTTATTTCCTTTTTTTTTAAAGCCCCATTCCTTCAGAGAGTCTTCTTCCCTTTTACCTAGACTGCCAACTTTTTATTCCTTTAGATATTACCCCATGTCTTCTTTCCTAGGCAAGCTGTTACGGTAGTCGTGAAATTCCTTCATGATTGCTTACTCCTATGCCCCATCCACTGTTGTCTGACTTCTAGTTCTATTGCTTCATGGAAACTGCCCTCACTCACCTAGGCCAGCTCTGTTAGGTGCTTCTCTACCCCTGTTGGGTTGACATCTTTTAGTGTTGTTTTATTGATCATATTCTCCCCCTCTGTGTCTTTTTTTCCTGTGGATCACAGTACTCCGTAGTCAACTGATTTGCCTCTTGCATTTGGATTCCATTCTCTCATCTCCCAAGCACATAATTCTTTCTCCTCCTTGCATGTCACTATTCCTCAGGATCTTCGTGATAACTTCCAGTGTCAGCTGTCACTTCTCTTAAATATCCTAGTTCATTTTTTAAAAAAAGGTTTATTTGTGCATACAAGAGCTGGGGGTGTAGGCCAGAGGTATGGGGACTGAGAGGATTCACCAGAGACAGAGTGGGGAGCAGAACAGGTGGACTGACTGAAATCCACTGCTGAGGGGAGAAGCGGTGAGGCAGGAGAGGTCTGCTGCGCCATGTGGGTCAGCTCCCTGGCTGGGGATCGGTCTTGTCCTGCAGTGGATGCCGATATGCTGAGACTTTAGCCCTTGTGCCACCAGGGAGGCCCTATCCTAGTTCAGTTTATGGAATAATTTTCTCCTCAGTCACCCAGACTTGACCCAAGAAGTCACTTGGGGCTTCTCATCCCACCACTTTCTGCCACTTCTGTTCTGTTTCCCCTATTGTCTTGAACTTGTCCATTTCTCTCCATCACCATTGCCACTCTTTGAAGGCCTCTTCTTGAAGCCCTCCTTCCATTAACTATGGATGACTTCAGTGACCTCCTAACTGGCCTACCCCCAGGCATGCTGCCCTGACCTAACCTTCCTTCTGATGTCTGATAAACCCTTCAAAAAATAAACCTTGATATTCCCGTTTAAAGGCCTTTAGGAGCTCACTAGCACCTTTAAGATAAAATCCTTTGGGAGGATCTTTGCATAGCTCTCTAGCCTTGTGTATTGCTTATTCCTTGTAAATCCTTGAAATAAATTCCTTTCTGTTTAAGTGTAATCATCTGGGGTATTTAGAATGCAGACTCCTGGGTATCATGTGGAATCTAAATTCTTGACAGTGCATCTCAGTACTTTTAACAAGTCCTCTGTGTGCTTTTTAAGAAGCCTCTGAAGTCTGAGACATACTGTTTTCAGTTGCATAAACATGAAGTTCTCTGAAAGTACTTTACTCTCTCATTTCTCTGGGTTCCTGCTCCTTTCCCCCCAGGAGTCCTTGCCCCAGCTCCCTTTGACATGGCTACTTCCTGTTCACCATTGAAGAAGGTGTCATCTCCCAGAACCTATCTCTGAGTCCCTCCCTCAAGATACCCTCTTGAGTGATCCCCAAAGTCAAGGTTAGGGGTCCCACCTAGGCTCTTCCTCTATCACCCTGCTGTGTTCCCCAGTAGTTTGAACTTCCTGAGGTCACTGATCATGCCTGTAATGGCTATCTTATCACTATCAGATACTCTGTACATGTTTGTTGAATGAATAAGTAGCTTTTCTTAGAAGTCCAAAAGCACTCAGTTTAGTTCTTATCAAAAGGAACAACCTATCATATTATTTGGGGGATTTTCCCCCTCCCTTTAGTCATGTCTTTTTTTTTGTAAGCCATAGGGAAGTGTAACTTGATTTGCCTGCACTACTTGTTTACCCAGCCTAGTAATAACTTGACATTGTTGCTTCCATTGGAAACCTGATTCTGTTAAAAGACCTGTGTGTCATACACAGCATAAGAATTTAAAAAACAGTTCATTCAATAGAACTGAAATCAATTTTATTATTATCTGGCTGGCTCGGTATTTTTCTTTCCGGAAAAGATGGTCTAGGTTTGAAGCTGGTCCAGGGTTTTACTGGTAGAGTGGCCATAAACACATGAAGCACTTGGAATCATGTTGTACTCCCCTGTAAAACTAGGTAATAATATATTGGCCTGGTTGATGGGAGGGTTACATGAAATAATATCTGCAAACTCCATGTCCTCTGCATGGCTCTTAGTAGGAGTGAATATGTGTTAATCATTTCCCTTTCAATAGGATTTACATTTAGATAAGGACTATCATAGGGTCATTTTTTCCCCTATTTCCCCCCTTCCCCAAAGGTTGAATATCATAAATTCCTTAAATTCCTCTTCTACTTTAAAGCAGTTGTATCCCTTTATAGTTAAGCAAAACCCATCTAGGATGTTCAGTTTGTTATAGGAGCTTAATGGTCCATGTTTTAAAAAATTATTTTTAAATAATCAAGATTTTAGTGAACCAGTTTGGACTTCAAGCTGGCTTGAGCCTCACTGAGCTGTCCTGTTAACATCTGCTCTACTGCTGGCACAGTAAAGTTTAAAAAACAAACAAATGTGCTGTTTCTTTTTCCCATTTGAGATTGCTGGACAGTCACTCGTGAAGAATTTCAGTCGGTGGAGGGCGATTAGGTATTTTCTTTATAATGTTGAATGATACATTTTTAAGCAATAAACCACTTGAAGGAAGAAATCATATAGCATGTTAAAAGGTTATTCACTAAATAAGAATCTCTTGTTGGTTTAAGCGTACCTCTGAGGGGTATGGTCAAAAGACTCCAAAAGACCTGCACCCAGGACTAAACTCATTACTATACCTGTCTTGGTAACTTGCTTGCCTGGCTCTTGGGTAGCTCAGCGAGCTGGCTTTCTTCCAAAGCACATTTGGGCTACAAGGGAACTGCCTGCTTTGCTAGCTGGCATTCGAGATTAAAGAGAAGATGAATGTTGTTTTTGGCAGCAGCTGCTGTTTTGTTCAGGGCAGTCTTAATACCATTTTGTAGGTCTGTGCATAAAGCAAGCAAGTTCCAGACATCCTGCAACCCTTTCCACTGGAGAGGTCTGTAATACCGGCTCTGGCCATACCCATTTTAAAGTCACTTCTCATGTTCATATAGATTTTTTTTTTCAAGTGGAGAAATTTGGAGTCTCTGGTTACCTGAACAGCTTATGTGCCCCTGATGTTCTTGGGTTTTATGCATGTTGATTTTCTACTAAAGGAAAGGGTCTGCAACCTCACTTCTGTGTTTTAACATGCATGTTCAGATGAAGTAGTTAGCTTTCAGAGGCCTTTCGTGCCTTTTCTGGCACGCATAGCCACTTTTCCTTTTTTTTTACTGTGAGAAAGTCTCTTTTGTTCAGGAAGAATTGGGCAAAGTTCCATTGGGGTCTGCTGAGGTTGTTTCTCTACAAAAGTTGAGATTTAAGTAAGCTCTTTGCCCTCATGGTCTCCAGTCATGTCTTCCTGTAACTTTGCCCCTCCTTTAGTGGAACTGTCCAGTCATATATGCCCTCTCTTAAAATCTGTTCCCAGAAAAAGACTTGCTGTATCTGTCATTCACAGTTGAATATGAATTTTAGTTGTTACCTCTACCCAGCACTGTTTCTGTTGCATGGCTTAGTTCTAACCCGGCATATTCCTCATTAATTTTTTCATTATGTAAGTAATTTGATGGTAACTTCTAACAATGAAAGGGTTCTTAGAATTTTGTGTGTTGCAGGGAGTATGTGGGGGGGGGCTCTTTTGACGCATGTCTCTTAATAAAACCAATCTAGAACAGCCGACAATAAGATTAGTTTAATGTGTCTGTGCAGTGAAAGGTTATCATGAAATGAGAGGTTATCACACAATGAGTGTGACCTAGAGAGAGAAAGTGTTAGGGTGAGAAAACAAAGTAACCAAAGAAAAATGTCATATGCAGAGGCAGAGAATGTTACAGAAAAAGCAGTGAGATGGTTATCCAAATGGAATAGATACTTTTTAGAGCAGAAGTCACAAACACAGGGACATTTTGCTTCACCAGTCTATCTCTGTTGGGATGTGTGTGTGCACACACTCCTCTGCTACAAGTTTCCAGAAGTCAGAGAAAGAAGAAGGCTGAGAACAAGGCAAAGATCAAACTCTTGTGTGTCTATCAGAACACCTCACTTAACCAGGAGTCTGTTGTCTGTTACCTGAAGCAACTCTAAACACAGCTGACAACAAAGATAAATGGAAAAAGGATTCTGAACCCTAAATCATCTAAAGATCACACTTTTTTTTTTTTTCAGGGAAGTCTGATTCCTGAAGTCCTTTCTCTGCCCATTTTATTCAGACAGTTTTGAAGTACTCGTTGCCCTGGTTTCCTAGCTCCCTCAACCCATAAACTGCACAAGGAGCAATGCATGGGCACCTGTAGTTCAGAGAGTTTTCACTGGATTCTCACCACCACTCCATGGTGCTGGGAGGCTAAAATTATTTTGACTCTCATTTTGGAGAATGATAAAAACCCTTGAGGATTCATTGGCTGTTCTGGGATGACACTACCAGTGAGGCTCAGGGCTGGATGCATGTTCTGTACTCGGCCTCCACACCACCATTTCAAAAGCTTGGCTTTTTTCTTTGTTTCTTTCTTGCCCTTGGAAACCTTTGTTCAAACAAAGTCTTACCCAGAAGCATGAACAAATAAAACAAAACAAAGCGAAAGAGCTGAGCTGCATTGCTTTAGGCAGGGGATGGGGGCCCCGAATCTTGACAGGGCAGTTTATTTTCCTCACCCGGACAGCCTGAAAATCCCAACAGTACACCATTCATACCGTGATTCCTTCAGCAGCCACTTTTCTTGTGCTCTGATTTATTTTTTGATTGCTGCTAGAAGGAGTTACCACAAACTTAGTTTCTTAAAAAATGATACAAATGTATTATATTGTAGTTGGGGTGATTCAGGAGTCCTAAATGGGACTTACTGAGCTAAAAAAAAAAAAAATGTCTGTAGGACTGCGTTCTTTTCTGAAGGCTCAGAGGAAGAATTTGTTTCCTGGCCTTTCCAACTTCCAGAAACTCCTCGCTTTCCTTGACTCTTGGCCCCTTTCCTCATCTTCAGTGCCAGCAATGGCAAGTCAAGTCTTCCTCTTGTCACAACTTTCTGCCCCTTTGTCATTGCACCACTCTGACCAGAGGCGGGAGAGAGGTTCCCTTTCGTAATGGAAGGGCCAGAGAATCCAGGATAATTTCTTCATCTTACAGTCCTTAATCACATCTGCAAAGTCCATTTTGCCATATAAGGCAATCTGGTCACAAGCTTCAAGAACTGGGGTGTGAGCATCTTTGGGGTGGGGGGAGCATTATCTGCCCACCATACACACCCACAGTGGACCATATGTTGTGTTTACCATTGAGACTATGGAGGCCAGAAGTAGCCCTGTCAGAAGTAAAAAAAAATGTTGCAAGTAATGACCTGACAGTCTAGAAGAAACAGGTAAACTGAGAAACAGACAAATTAAGATAAAAAAATAGCAACAGCCATTCTCAGGAGTCCAGTAATTTGGAGCAACTTGGAGAAGGTAGTCACAACTATATAACCGAGACACTTTCTCTCCAGGTGTACTGAGGTATGATTGATAAATATGTCACATTTGTTTAACATGTACAATGTGATGTTTTGATCCATGCATACATTGTGAAATGATTGCCACAATCAAATGAACATAGCCATCACCTTGCATAGCGTCTTCTGTGTGTGTGTGTGTGTGTGTGTGTGTGTGTGTGTGTCCTGAGACACTTGAGGTTTTTTACTCTTAGCAAATTTCAAGTATTTTTATTAAATACATTAAGGTACTTTAAAAAAAAAAGATTGATTTATGCATACAAGAACTGGGGTGTAGGTCAGAGGTGCTGGGGTCAGAAGTGAGAGGATGCACCAGAGACAGAGTGGGGAGCAGAACAGGCAAATCTACTGAAATACACTGCTGAGGGGAGCAACAGGGGCCGACAAGAGAGGTCTGCTGCGCCATGTGGGAAGCTTCCTGGCCGCCATGTGGGAAGCTTCCTGGCCGGATGGAACTCCTGCAGCAGCAGCTGGGGAGAGCTTCAAAGTGCTGCGACTTAACCCCTGCACCACCAGGGAGGCCCACTTTTTTTTTTTTTTTTTTTTGACGTGGCTTCCACCTACAAATTTGGCTCTTCTTTGCCAGGTTTCTTTGTGAGTTTTCAGTCTTTTGTCAAACATCATTTTTGCTATGCATCATAAGGTTAGATCACTGTAGAACTCAGTCCTTTGTTCTGTTTTTCTAGTTGTACTATCTCTCGGTGGTCCTATCCACCCTTTACTCAAAATCCCACTTACATATATCCAGCCCAAACCACCTCCAAAATCCAGATTTAAATATCTTGACCTAGTATCACTGGGATATCTCAAAGGCATTTTGAACTTAAAACTCACAAAACTTAACTCCAGCTGCTGCTCTCCAAACCGTATCTACCCTCAGCCTATCACAGGTCAGTTGATAGCAACACCATCCTCTCGGTTGTTCAGGCCAAAATCCTTGGGAGTCATCTTGACTCCAACTGTTGGGGCATCCTGTTGGCTCAGCCTTCGAAGACACCCAGAATCTATTCACTTCTGGTTGCTGCATTGCTACGACCCATTCTTTCTTGGATTATAGCCATCATCTTTAACTGATCCGTTTCTACCTGTTGTTAACCTAACGTCTGTTTTCACCACAGTCATCAGAGGGATTTTTAAAGAGTTCTTAAAAGAGCAGTTTCATAGCAAAATTGAGAGGCAGGTATAGAGATTTCCTATATGTCCCCTCCCTTCTGCCCCCACTCATGTTCTCTACTCTCATCAGCATCCCTCACCACAGTAGTATATTCGTTAAGCTTGATGAACCTGCGTTGTTACATCTTATTCACTCATAAAATCCATAGTTAGATTGTGGTTCACTCTTGGTGGTGTTCATTCTGTGAGTCCAAACAAATGTGTAATGATTTGTTTTCACCATTAGCGTGGTGCATACATACAGCATCATAGTATCTATAGAGTTTTCACTGCCCTAAAAGTCCTCTGTGCTCCGCCTCTTCATCCCTCTCGCGCCAGGACCTAGACCACTGAGTCTTTTACTGTCTCCATAGTTTTGCCTCTTCCAGATGTCATGTAGTGGGAATCATGTGGTCTGTAATCTTTTCAGTTTGACTTCTTTCACTTAGAAATATGCATTTTAGATAACTTCCATTTCATGTTAAATAGTATACCATTGCCTGTATATACCACAGTTTATTTATTCACCTACTGAGGGGTTCCTGGTTCCCTCCAAACTTTGGCTCTTCGGAATAAGCTACAACAAAGACACTGGAGATTTTTGTGTGGACATGTTTCCAGTTTCTTTGGGTAGATATCAAAGAACATGATTGCTGGACTGTATGGTAAGATTACATTTAATTTTGCAAGAAACTTCCAATTTTAAAAATTATCTTAACCCTCCTTTGTTCAAAATCTGTAATGAATCTACTTTCATTTGCAATAAAAGTAAGGAGTCCAGACATGTACATGCTCTACATGATCTGCTTCTCTGTTCTTTGTTTGACAGCATCGGTGCCCTTGGTTTACTTTTGATTTTCCTTAATAAGGAATTTAAGGCAGATTTCTTAATAGACCTCAGGGCCTTTGCACCAGCTGTTCTCTCTGTGTGCAGTAGTTTTCCAACAGATAGCTGCGTGAATCACTTCCTTAGCACCATCTGATTTTTCTGATTTTTGCTTCTTATTGCCTTCTCAATGAGGCACCAGCAAATATTACCCTATTTAAAATTTCAAGCTGCTTACTACAGTCTCTAGAAAGAAGAGTGTGACATCTAGTTCTGTGGCCTTTTCTAAAGACTTAGAGGTGCCTGAGGATTTGATCCTCCCCATAATCCTCCTTGCAACAAGAACACAATCAGTTTTAGGACAATATCAATACTTCTTCTTAGAGAATTCCATTGAAGTTCCTAGGTAGACAGATAAGTCCCTGTGTGTACATTATGGCTGAGATGCCTCTGGTGAGAGTTGGTTGTGCTGGAGAATGAATGGAACCTAATCCCTGGCCTGAAGGAGCTGCTCAACCAGCAAAGTTGGTAGGACCCCAGGAAGTGGTCCTACCCACCTAACATCCTCTGTCATTGCCACAGACTCCCAGGTGTGCAGTGATATGTGTATGTTTGAGATTGGGTGTTCTGAGACCTCTGCTCTGCTGGTGCTGTGTGCTCTTTGCTACCTGTCCTGTGACCTTTCTTGAAGCTCAGTTGTGAACGCTGGTGCCTCCTGAGTGTGATTGTCAACCAGACCACTGCTGCTAGAGGAGCAGCTTTATAATCTCAATGCCTTTACCTAATTTTCTTCTCCATGGCAAATAACACTTTTTGACATACTGTAGAATCTAGTTACTTTTTTATGTTTATTGATCTGTTTCACCTTTTCTCACTAGAAGGCAAGCTTCTGAAGGGCAATATCTTTGCCTTTTTAAAAAACAAATACTATCCCTATCACCTAGAAAATGACCTGGCACAAGCTAGGTGCCCAGTAAGCATTTGTTGAGTGGATGTTTGTTTAGTGTTTCTTTAATGCCGGGCTTAAGGCATGGTGAGGGGAAATAACAGAATTTCTTCCATTATATAAATTTTGAGCCTAGAATAAAATGTTATTAATGAGTCTGGCCATTTAGAGAGATCTTTCTTGGGAGGCTTCCTAGGTCACATCACTGAAGAGGATCAAGGTTAAGCCTTAGCACTGACAATATAAAAGAACGTTTGAGTTTAATCAATTATATTTTTAAACATGAGAGAAGAATAAGTTATTAGAGAAGTTTTTGTTGTTGGAATTGTCCAATAACAAGAACCCCCCCCCAAAAAATCTTTTACACAATTCAGTCATTTTGTTCCAAAGGAAATGGTGCTACAAAGAGTTTGACCCCACTGTGCTCAAGAAGGTTTAGCAAAACTAAGCAGTATTAGTGCGAGAATAGATTACAATGTAAAGCAATTTAGAGGGATTTAATTTTATTAAGCTAATATCTACATTGGTAGCATTGTAGTCTTACAAATTTTAATCAACGGTAATCCTCATTTGGTTCAGTATAAGATGTTGTTAGCTTGCTGATATTAATGGAAAGTAATAATCCAGTTCCTTTTAACACATGGCTACCTATATAAACGTGAAAGATTTCTAGCCATATGCACATGGACTTTCATGTAATTTTAAGAGGCACAGATGAACATTAGCTTGTAAAAGAAATCTCACCTATCTTAAAATATCTTCAGGTCTCTGTGACGTTTGATCATGCTATTTATTTTTTTCTTAGAATGTTCGTTGCTTCTTTGTCTACTCTGGCAAACTCCTTGTCCTTCAAAATCCAGCCAGAGTCACACTGTCCCTGGTTTTTCTTGGCACTATCTTCATGCCACAGATTTCCCCCCACCCCCTTAAGTTTAATTGATGAATTGCTTCCTCCTTCGTGTCCCCGAAGTATTTATCACGGGGTATGGATGTTATTTACCTGCCTGAGTTTAAAGGGCAACTTCATCACTTTTGTTTCTCTAGTGACTGGCAGAGTCCTGTCTCATAATATGTGCCCAGTAAATAGCATTTGAATTTGAAGCAGTGGAGTATTTTTATTTTGGTCTGTTTCATCCCACGAGTGTTTATTGAGGGATTTTTTTTTTTTATATAAGCAAAGCTATATGTTATGTGTTGTAAAGATACTGGAAAAAAAAAAAACCCAGACGCTCACTTTCTTAAATACATAAAATATAGTATGATTTTAAAAAGTCATAAATATAAGTAGCTATAATACATGGTCTACAGTGTCATTTTAAAACGTGTTCTGTGTGTGTATGTGAACATGTGGGTATATCATTATTTTTTGCTTGAGTTCAGAAATGCCTTCCTACTGGTTAAGGAAATATTTTTCTTATTAAATGACTAAAACTCTGTGATTCAAAACAATGATCCTTTTGATGTCTCACAAATGAGGGTTAGTTTCTGTCCTAGGTGTTACCCCCCTCTCTCTACCTTGATTGTAAACTGTCGGAGATTATTGCAGCTACTTGCCAGACAGTCCACATTTCGAGCAGAGAAAGTTTCTTCTGGTGCCTTAAGCTATGAATTTTATGCATTCCCTAGTTTTTAGAAAACACCCTAAGTGATAAATCTTTTACATGTTGCCACAAGTTCACTCCTAATTGCCATTAGGAAATTGACTGTTAGAAAGCTTTTGACTAAAGTTAACAATAATGTCATTGAAAAACCCAAGTGGCATTTTAACTGAGAATTAAAAAAGTTTGGTCAGCATAATGTGACTGTGTGATATTTGGTTGTATTACAGCCCAGTGGTGCTGATAAAAATACAGTAGTTTGTTTTTGCCACATTCAGGAATAAGTTGTGACTATTTTCATGATCACCAGAAATTCTTCTGTTTTTGTTTAGACTTGGATTATCACTTGCATTTATCTTCAACTGCTCCTATTTAATCTTCTCGTCAAAACGAAAGGGATCTGCGAGAACCGTGTGACTGATGATGTGAAAGACATTAGGAAATTGGTAAGTAAGAAAAGTTTCAGTAGCTGGGACTCCTCTTCTAGTGCCTTTTAAAAAAAAATTATTTTTGTGTAGAAGAACTGGAGTGTGGGGCAGAGGTGTGGGGGAGGGGGGTGTGGAGTGAGAGGATTCACCAGAGACAGAGCAGGGAGCAGAACAGGTGGATCTACTGAAATACACTGCTGAGGGGAGCAGTGGGCGAGACAGGAGAGGTCTGCTGCGCCATGTGGGTTAGCTTCCCGGCCTGGGTTCAAACTCAGGCCATAGGGGTTGATAGCACTGAGATTTAACCTCTAGGCCGCCAGGGAGGCCATCTAGTGCCTTTTGATATAAGATGTTGTTTTATCTTGTCCCAAATTAACATTTTTTCAAGACAAGGGAAGAAATCATTGTGTTGCTGTAGAGAGCAGGCAGGGAGATATTTAAGGGCATGGTGGATACGCCGGTGAAACAGTCCCACAGCATCTGTTTCTGTGCTGGTGTTCTTCACCTCATTCATAACAGGAAGGATACTAGAATGCTCTTGGGGTGCTGATGTGCTTGCTCCCCATTATCTTTCAGTGGCTTCCTCAGCGTGTCTTATTCACCCTTCCACACACCTCCCACTCTTCTCTAACAAGCCTGTTAGAAGGAATGCTGAGGAGGCATTCTCTCTTGCCTAGCAGCATGGAGACCCTGTCACTGTGGGTGGGGCTTTGCTCCCTTACTGAGCACCTTGGGAGGAGTGACTTGTTGCCTGGATGTTGAACAGTCTCCCCTCCTATGCTGGTCATGTCGCACCCCTCCCCTCTGCAAAAATCAGTTTACACTGGCTTCATGCCATGCTTTTCTGCAAATGCAGACCACGGGGGAGGAGGGCACAATATACATGTGATGTGCATTGTAACCAGCATTTACTATCTAGGAGAGATTTCACACGCTTGGTTGAGCGGCATTGTGTGATTTCAGGTTGAACAAAGTGCGGGAAGTACTTTTGTAAGTTCTTGGCTCAAAATACTCCGTTGGCATTCAGTTATTTGAGTGTTGACCAGAGAACAATTGATGGGAGATTAGCGTAGAAATGAATATTGAATGTGGAGATAAGAAAGAAAAATATATCCATTGACATAATAGTATGTTGAGTAGAAGGGGCTGTATTCATCTTCTCTGCTCTTGTTTTATATTGCCTAGTTTATATGTTTTATTTTGGGTTCATAGCCAAAGTTCAAAACAGAATTTCAAATGTGATGATCAGAGACTTGTTAGCTTAGTAGTCGCAATACAAAATTAAGAGGGCACACGCGCCTGCACACACACACACACACACACACACACACACACACACACAAATATGCATCCAGTTATGCAGTGTTGCATCTGAGGATGTAGTAGCATATTTTAATTGAGGGGCTGATTACTAAAGCCAAGCAACATTTACCTGTGACCAGCCAGGCGTTGGTTATAGGGCTGGGGTGACTGTGGAGGTCATTTTTAAAAAACATAGATCACGATCCTTTCCCTGAGTTTCTTGTTAGTTTGTGACTCAAGAAACTATACTAAAAAGATAATGTCTTTAAATTTAAATTTTGTATCAGTAGAAGTAGTTCATTGAATGTTTGTCAATGAACAAACATTCAAGAATGAAGAAATGATGTGCTCCACAGTGGTGAGCATTTGTAAATACCTGTGGCGCTTATTAAAATTAAGGGCATCTGGACCTCACGCTAATAAATTGATTCAGGAAGCCTTAGGAAGAACAGTAGGTATTACTGCTTTAGATAGACTATTCTGTCAGTTTTAGAGACCAGAGTATCTTGACTCTAATTTCATGTTAATTCTAATTATGACTAGTTTTTCCTTGTAGTTGTAGACTCATAAAGGTGTCAGATTAATGGGAGTCTTGGAAAGATGTTTAACTTAGATCACAACTGGGAAATCACAGCTCTCCTGGGACTGCTGATATACCAGGGAGCTGAGAAGGAGCAGGGAGGATCTGCAGTGACCATGTGGGGCGAATTCCAAGTTATGTGGGCAGTGCATTATAGTTGAGCGGTCGTGATGACTCTAACCACAGGCCGCACATATCTGAGATTAACATGGTATTTAAGGAAAATTGCTTGAAGGCATTATTATTTGTCAAGTGTTTGAGGAATACCATTTAGTGAAAACACTACTTCCTATGAAATGTCAAATATTTTCAAGTGGTACAGTAGATCTTCTACGGGTCCTCCAGGATCTTCCAGTTTTGTCTTTAACCATCTGCTTATTTTCACTATTATCTATCAGTTAATGCAATGAAAAATGGCAAGAAGCATTAATAAGATAAGAAAGAAGTTCCTGGAAAGGGATACTAATATTTACACTGAAATAAAATATTTCACCCCAAGGGAAAATATGAAATCATTACGAGTTTTTTTTCTTCCCTTCCAGTAACTGACTCAGGGGAAAGTTCTTAATTTCAAGAGATAATCCAATAAAATTAGTGCCTTTTCTTTGGCTTATTGAAAAAAATCAAGTCAATAAAAAACAGGATTCAGAAGATCACTTTTAATTGAATAAAGACCTATATAATTCTCAGCCTGTGTTTCATAGGTAGCAAACAGAAAAATTTAAAATAATCCCTGATCTCAGATTGTTTAATCTAGTTGGGAGATCAGCCGTGGCTATAAATACATGAACGAACATCACTAACAGCATATAAATTGATGCTCTTTTAAAGCTTTCATGGCATAACATGAGAGCAGACCTGTGTTGAATTGAAGAGACAGGATTTTGGAATCTGGTAGACCTGAATTTAAATCCTGACTCTTACACCTTGGATGATTGTGTACCTTTCTAATTCTCACTTCCTGCTTTCCAATTTGTGGAAGAGTTTAAGAGATTCACATATAAATTTTTTAGATTGTCACATAACCTCGTCATGCCTCCATTTCCTCATGTGTATATTGACTAATAATACTAAGCTTCATAAAACAATTACAAGGATTTAATAAGTGAATAGAATGGTACCGGGAACACAGTGCGTGCCTGCGAAATATTAGCTGTTAGTAGTTGTAATGACAGTGTTTGGACACCATCTGATTGGACACCAGAGCTGGAGGGGAATTTACAGACTGTCTAGACAAACTATTTTATAAATAAGGAAATCGAGACCCAAGAGAGGTGAAGGCCCAGATCTGAATTCCATTTCCAGCAAGTGCCATGTCTTCTTGGTTTTCAAGGAACTGACTCCTGGGTCCACCCAGCTCCTCTGCTTTTATTCATGTATCTGGGCACCCAAGCAAACTTTGCTTGAAAAAAGTATGAAGCAAATGAAAAAAATGTTTGAAAGCCACTGCTTTAAATCAACACGAATGGGATATCATTGAAAACTTATGTGATCACGACTCCTCAGTACTTAAAAGTGCAGCTGTCAGGGCTCCCATGACAGAAATACTGACTCTCATCTTGTGGGAATGGGGTGTGGGGACCTTAACGTTTCCATCCCAGGTACTAGTTATTTACAAAAAAAAAAAAAAATTACCAGCACTGCTTAAGTCATAGTGTTTATAATGTTGGGTTTGTCCCCCCCTCCCATATAAAATGGAAGTTGTGTTTCCATCTTTAGCCTAAAACTCATTTCACTAATTCAAACAGCGGCATGAGTGACGTTTGAATGCAATGAATATAGGTAATGAAAGTCTCTCAGGACCTGTGGGGCTCGGGTCTTGACGTAAGTCGGCAGTAGGAGGTTGTTTGACTATCAGCTCTGCTGTTACCAAGCTGTGTGACCTTGGACAAATAAATCCCTGAACCATTCTGGGATTCCATGTCTGGTTTTTAAAATGGAGAAACAAGGGTGTGATCAACAGGTCTTAATTTACGATTCCTAAACTTCAAACGCTTGCAAGAGGAACTCCAGATTGTGTCCATGTGTGCCTTATATGCCTTTCTGAGAAGAGGGAGAACACATCTCCTTCCTAGAAAAGTCTGTGACACCCCTCCCCCAAAAAGATAAGAACTACTACTAAATTGGATAACTGTGGATGTCCTTTTTAACTCCATAATGATACTTCTTCAGGGTACACCTTTTGAAATAATTTTGGAAATTATTGAAAATAATGCCTCAACTAAATATAAACTGCAAGGAATTTTCTATGCAGACATAATCTTGGTACCTTCTATTTGAAGGAAAGAAACTTCGTTGACCAGTCTGGTTTGCCTTGTGCCCACAAAAATTTCTTCAATCGCTGTCATTCCTTGCAGTCTCATCCACTTCAGCCTGTGCATTAGGTGACAGTGCACACGGTGCCCACGAACTCTGAGTTTGTTTGCTTGGGGTGATTCTCAGCCACAGGAGCACATGATATATGACTTTACTGTCATTTTTTTTTTTTTTAATTTCCTCTCGGACACTTTGTTCTGCCCCTACGGTCCCCATGGTTTTCATTTGAAATCCTTCTGGCATGTTTACTCAGCATAATGGTTCATCTATTTACAGAACATTTTGCTTTGTTTCTAAAAAAATGTTGCAAGACTTGTTTTAAATGGCAAACTCAGACCTACCTAAAGAAAGGGTCAAGTATCTGGGAAGAGGAAGAATCAAACTTTAAAAATGTGCGTCTGGAGGACAGCGAGGCTGCCGCTTGGAATGGCTTTGTCATTGGAAAGAGGGCAAATATAGAAGTAGTTCAAATTGGTTTTCCCTTTTGTTCTTCCTGTTATATCCTTCATTTTTGATGATGTTTCTTCTTCTTTGGAGCAGGGGGGTTGAATTAAATGTGACTTAGTTTTTTAGAAAACTGTTATCTTTAAATAGCTATTAAGTAATTATAAGGTAGGCTGCCTCCCAGCCCCATTTTGTGATGATGAAGTTACTGTCTTTCTAAGATTGGTCTAGTAAGCAATGGAACTGATTTAAACTCAGGGATTTTATGGTTTTCCTGGTCTGGTGGTAGACACTTATTTTAAGTAGGTTTATTAACACCTGACTTTGGAACTCAATGTAACAGGAGATTTTAAAAATATTCCCCTTAAATGTTTATACTTTGAATGGACAATTTAGAATAATTTTGGTTTTTCTTCTTCAAATGCAGCGTTCAACTGATTTACCTCTGCTATGAAATGGAGAGATTGGAATCTCTGTATCTTGTCATTTCTGTATGAAATCTAAGCTTATCTCCTCTTTAAACACCAAAGTCTCTGGTACTTTCATTTGCCCCTAGAAGAGCAATGGTTTGATAGCTTGGCTGTTTTGTAAATTTATTTTTTATTAGTTTGCAGTATTTAGCATTTAGTTTCTGCTCCTGTGGTCAGGGGAAATTTTGTTTAAAACTCAGTCCAGGGCCTCCCTGGTGGCACAGTGGGTTAAGCACAGCGCTGTGGAGCTGTTCGGCAGTGGCAGGAGTTCAGTGCCCAGCCGGGGAGATTCCCATATAGTGCAGCAGACCTGCTTCACCCGCTGCTCCCCTCGGCTGTGTATTTCGGTCGATCTGCCTGTTCTGCTCCCCACTTTGTCTCTGGTGAACCCTCTCACCTTCCCACACCTCTGGCCTGTACCCCAGCTTATATGCATAAATAAATAAATCTTAAAAAAAAAAAAACCTCAGTTCAGGGCTTTTAATATTCAAAGAAAGGATAGAATTAGTCAAGTAATACTCATAAAAACGGCTAACGACATATTATCCTGCACTCCTTAATAGCCATAGAACCAAGCAGGTCAGTTTTACCTGAAGAAAAAGGTGTTCTTGATAAATTCAACCTCTTAGATACTTTATCGCCTGCTCCTTGACTTTTTAAAGCATTAGTTAATGTGGGAGTTAATGTCCAGACACTGTGGCAAGCACTTCCATGGATTCTCCTATAATTCTCAGAAGCTGGAGTATTCATTAGGATTCGTATTCATTAGGATACTGAAGCCTAATGACAGGAAGTAAACCACCCCCTAATCTGGAAATGAGAAGTGAAATTTCTGGAGCACAGGAGTGCAGTTCATAATTTATGAGGTCTTATTTTAAGATGTATAGTAGTCACTTTGTTTTATGGCCTTTAAGAAGTAATCTTACTATAGAAGTTTAACTAGTACTACTTACTGGAATCATCCTAAAGTGTAACTATGACATAGACAAGATGTCTTTAATTGCTTCTGTTTGAGACAGAGATCATGTAACTTTATTTAGGTGTTATTCACTGACAAAAGTGACCCAGAAAAGACTTGTGCAGTGGTCATCATAATTTTTTTTCTAAATCACTAATTGAGTTGTTATTAAGAAAAACAAACTGGATACCTTTGAATTCTGAAGGTAACTGACCTTTAGTTAGATTTTTAGTCACTAGTGACAGGAAATGACTTGTAAGGAGGAAAAAAAGCTTTCTCCTGTGTATTTTCTGAGAACTGAACAACGAACATTACACTTAGCTGTTGTATGTGTGTGAACTGTGATCTTTAAATAGAAACCTAGAGTTGATTTTTTTTTTTCCTTCTACAGCAGTGATTCTTAAACTTCTTGGGTGAGATGACATTCTGAAAACTGTGGACTCATCCCAAAAAGGTTCACATGTAACACATTTAAATGCACAGTGTCCAGGGAATTTTGTGTTACTACTGCATTTTTTTAAAAACTGAGGTAACATTGGTCTACAACACTGTAACTATGGGATTCAGAGGTATAGGATCACACTTATGCAGATGCTTGTTAGTACAGCACACCTACCACCAAAGCACCCACGTACCTATAACTTGGGAGGTAACAACGGAGACGGGTTAATGCCTCACCAAGGGTGTCCAGGCAGCCACCAATTCCAGGAGACTTAGACATCGCAATGGCATTTGAATCTTGAGATCCAAAGGTTTAGATCAGTGGCCTAGAGAAGGGAGTTCAGTGTTCTGAGTTCTTTTTCTCCCTAGTCCAAATTCCTGAAGCCTGTGGTTCGCAACTAGTGTCTGTTTGGCTTGCAAAGACTTCTTGGCTGAGTTTCCCAGCATTTCTACCTGCTTGTTCCCTTACACATTTTTTTTCTCTCCAGTGTCACTGAGTATGGTCAGTCCTTAAGACATCCAAAAGTGATATCAAATGCGGCCCATCATCAAATGACTGGTGTTTTATATACTTGCAGTTTTGTACATTTTATGATCCGATGTAGTAATGAGATCCTCATACTCCAGAGTTCATTGCAATAATTTGGCCTTTGGTCAAATTTTCCATTAATTAGAAATTCTATTCTTTTTTTTTTTTTTAACCCTGAATATATCTTACTAGAATTGATTTGTTTTCAAATTCTTGTAGCCTTGGTTACTTTTCCATTTAACCCTACCAACAGGATACATCCTTGGAATCCAAACCGTGTTTCTGCCTTTTTGGCTTCTACGCTCTGTATAAATATTTAACACATGCTCAGCACTTTGCTAGCAGTCTTCTAAACTCTTCCCTGTCTCTGTTCCCTCTTTGTCCTGATCCATCCTTCCATCTGATCTTCCTGAATTTACTGTTATGTTCCCACTTGCTTAAACACTTTCAGTGTAGCATCACTGCTTTCATGAGAAATTACAGGGAGACTGAATTTTTAGTAATTATCTAGCTCACACTCTTCATTTTATAGAGGAGGAACAGAAGTTCCACAGAGATGAAGTCATATGCCAGAGGCAGAAGTGACTGCTGTAGGCTTCTAATGGTAGGACTGGTCCCACTGAACTTGACCGCCTCCCACTGGACCACTATAGCCCCCGGTGTGGCTTTCCCATTGTTTCTTACCTCTTATCTGTGAGAACTAGATTTACCTGTCCCTGGTCTCACAGACATACCTTGTGCTTTCCCAAGTTGTCTTTGCTCATGACTCCTTCCTCTAGAATGTCCCAGTCCCTTGAATTAATAGTAACAGAAATCATTATGTGGCTCCATACCATGCTTTAACATTAAGTATTTTAAACATGTTCTATATCCTGTTTAGTCTTTATAAATCCACTAGCTAGTTTCCATTCTGATTTATGTTTTACATTTTGTGGAACTTGAGGCTGTAGCTGATTAAGTAACTTGCCCTAAATCTCTTGAGTTAGCATTTGGTAGGACCTGGACCCAGCCCATGCAATCTGTTCCCAAAACCTGTGCTATGATTCCTCCATCAAAGGTAACTGCCTCTATGGCATAGTTTTAGAGTTCCAGGCCAAAGACTTCCTTTCCTCTGCTCTGTCAGACTTTCCATAGTGGTCAGTGTACCTCAGAGAAGCCAAATTCATCACAAGGTAACCTGTGCTTTCTGAATATTGTTGAACATTCTGTAAATGCTTAGAAAGTAATAATTCATGAAGCAACCATAAAAACCTACAACTTGACTCCCTAACTTCTCTTCCAAATGTAATTGGAAATGAACCCGTGCAAGATAAGAAAGTAATACAGGAACACTGCTCTAGCGGTAAGTGCTGAGACCAGCACGCACAGCCAGGGTTTGCATCTTCCCCACGGATTCCCGACGCCTAGAGATAGCATTAATCACCCCGAGCCTCCACGGCTTTATCTGTACAATAGACTTTATAGACATATGTGTAAATATAAGTATGTATATATGTATACATAGAGAAAACCATAAGGTTGTGTAGAGACTGTCTCTGAAAAGCACGTAAGTTATAAGATATTTTTCAAGAATAGCTGTTAAAGTAACCTTTTAAGCCTGTCAGAAGCTAAGTATCAGTAAATCAGCTTAATGTAGCAATAACTTTACACACCCTCATGGTGGTAAATTGTGAAGATTTTAGTTTGTTGATCAGAGAACTTATAAGGTTTCATTGAATGAGTTTCTTACTGAGGTATAGTTGACGTGTACCATCAGCTTCAGGTGTTCAGCGTAGCGAGTTGATGTGTGCATTTGATATTGCAAAATGATCACAATAAACCTAGGTAGCTAGTGAAGCCCAGTAACTATGAACCAATAAGGTGAAACTGGCTGTATATACCTTGCATTTTCTCCGCTCTCTGTATATGTACTCATCTCCTCAATTTTCTGAATAATTTGGTTAGTGACTGTATTTTGATAATGCAAATTATGTTTGAAGAGGGGCCAAAATGTCAAGCTGCTTGTGTTCAGAACACCAGCCACTTCTTACCATGTTTCTCCACCTGCAATGGCTTTAATTTACAAAATTGGTTCCTAACAAACGAGAGTGTTGCTGCTCCATCTCAGATACCAGATTTTATACCTACAGTGGTATCAGCGTTGTGTCTTTGCCACTGGGGCGTCCATAAAACAAACAGATCATGTTGTTTTTCAAAGATGGGGACAGCCATCCAAAGACAATCACAGGAGGGTGGAGGGAAGATTGACAAAAGATGGAGAATAAAAGGAAACGCATGACCAATAAAT
Source organism: Scalopus aquaticus (assembly GCA_004024925.1). Classification (NCBI taxonomy): domain Eukaryota; kingdom Metazoa; phylum Chordata; class Mammalia; order Eulipotyphla; family Talpidae; genus Scalopus; species Scalopus aquaticus. The sequence goes on from PVIJ01004486.1 coordinate 53,205, forward strand.
TAAATTTTTTAAATGTTGCCTTCTGTGGCAGTGAGATTATCAGTTTTCAGTTAAGCAGGGCGGTTTCTATTTTATTGGAGGTGGCATGAGGGGTGATGGTGAGCCTCACAAGTGGAAAGCCCTCAGGCCAGTGTCCAGGGAGTAGATGAAGTGGGCTGGAGCTAAGTAAGAGACCTGGGTGGCTCTGACATCAGAAACGCGAATTCATAGTGTAGACGTCACGCCTAGTAGCTGTGTGACATTAGTCATGCTATTTGGCCTCTTCGAGCCTTGGATATGATTGTGTAACACAAGCCCTTAGTGAGCACGCTGCCTGGCACACAGTAACATCCAGCAAGTGTTCAAGCTCAGGCTGAGATGAGGGTGAGGCCACAGCACTGGAGAAGAATGGCAGCGAGCACCATGGGATCCATTCTGACCTGACTCCCCTTTGCCTACTAAGGCCTTGGTGTGGATTCTTTTCTTGCCAAATTATCCTCACATTCTAGAAGCTATTACAAGGCTGAGAAGAAATGTGGATTATGTTAGGGATATTCATCAGAGTTGACATGGTCTAGCCAACATACACAAGCCCCAGCTGAAGATGGGGAAGAGTCAAGTTTTCAAGATAAGCTAAAGGGGAAAATAAGCCTGCAAGCCAGAAACTACATTTTCACACTGCATGTTGTTTAGACCCACTGGGCTAAATCAGTTGTTGGCATGTTAGTCAGATAGAAACATTAATGGTGCCAGAGGGCTGGATGACAGAGCTGGGGCCATATGCAGGAAAGGAAGGAAGTGAACCTGGAACTCTGGAACTCACCAGGATCTAGGCCTTGGAAGTCAGTGGAAGTCACTGGATCATTTGTGATGTGTTTGACGCATTCACTTATCTCAATTCTTAAATGACTGAAATGGGTACTTTTATTTACCTTTAACAGGTGAGGGAAACCAAAGTACAGAATTTAAATTTGTTCCAAATCAGGTATCTGTTCAACCTAAAGACTCTTAGAAATGTATTAGACTTTTTTTTTAAACTGTCCTTAAAAGAATGTAGCTTAACTTTTCAAGGATTTTAAATGCTCGGTCCTGGCTAAGTGGATTGTTATATTATAGAAATAAATCTCTCTCGTTTTTTTTAAGTTGTGAAGCATTTGCAGCTCAGAAGTAGTGGTGTTCTTTCCAAATCTCGCTGACATTTATTCTAGGATCAACATAGAATAGCAGTTCTCAACCTTAAGCACACATCGGAATCACCTGGAAGGCTCTTTTCAGCAGTAGGTCTGTTTTAGCCCAAGAAATTCATTTCTAACAGGGGTTCCCTGGTGAGGCTCACATGTCATTTTACACTGCTGACAAGAAAAATATTTCATATTACTAATTATATGGAGGAATAAATAGGAAAATAGTCCTGAAAGTGAATTCCATACCTCAGGTGAGAATAGAAATTCAGATTGTGTTTCCAAAACTGAGTAGTTTATACTTAACCACCCATAACTAAATTTGGGGTCCCAAATATTTGTATTATCACTTTAATTTTGGAGACTGCTTTTGATTACAAGAGAAACCAAGAATGAAAAATCACTGTATAGAAATACTGAAATTCAATGGTAATTTTGAAAAAAAAAAAAAAAAAAAACAGACTGAGTAACATGTATATATTTTCTCCTCATTTTTTTCCTTTTCTTTTTTGGTCTCTGTAGGTGGCAAATCTTCCAAAGGACTATATGATATCCCTCAAATATGACCCCGGGATGGAGGTGTTGGTATGTAAGCTATACATTTCTGAATTTCATTTAAGTAACTGATAAAAGCATTGGGACCATTTGTACTGGGTAGGAAATTACCTGCCATTTAGGGGTTTGCTTATTTATCAGTATTTGAGGAAGGTAGATCTCTTTGGAATTTGGATAGTAGGTTTTTGGGGTTTTTTCCCCCGCACACTAATGCTAAACCAGTATTTGGAGCTGGTGAGCATTTCAGCACATGTGTCTTAAAAGTGTCCTCCCCAAGAAAGTAAGATCATCCTCCTTAGAACTAGCAACAGATTTTTTTTTTAGCACCTTCCAAAAAATACTTGAATGTAAAATTATGTAAATTCTTTTCATATGTGAAAAGGTGATATGTGTCTCTTTCCTATTTAATTTGTGAGCATAAAATGTTTCACTTCTAAATTTATTAGCAATGCTATAGATTCTTACAACCTTACAGTAGAAATAGGTGGTTATGTGAGTAGACCCTGTAAGGGCTTTCCTTTTACTACAAACTATGCCTCTGTACATACTGTTTTTATTTTGCCTGTAACCTATTTTATTCTGATGCTACTATTTCACATACCACTTTACTACTTGTTTATATTTTGCAATAGGCCATGGATACATGTTCATCATTTTAGCTACTTACTGTATTGTTTTCCTTGAAACCATTGGGATTACTCTCTGCAAATCACATGTTTCCCTGATTAATCAATCACTCAAAAGTTATCAATCAAAATTATTACCAACTTAAGTTTGCTAAACACATAGCTCAGTGCTTGTGCTTAAGTCTTTCAGAGACTACTGAGGGAAGGAAGCATTTTAGCATGAACTAAAGTTCCTTAAAACTCCTTGGAAGATGTATCTTCATGTTGAACCAGTTATCCTCAGTCCTATTGAATTAGGAGGCAAGAAAGGATCTTAAAATTATAGGCTGCAAATTAATCTGATCATCTGATCACTCAATCAGCAAGTATTTGTTTAGGAAAAAATTTGGAGGCAGCACTTTACCAGACACTTTAAGAAACAAACACACACCAATTAGCCGTACTTTCAAAAACTTTAATAATATTTCTGGCATTTCTATAACACTTTTTCATATGTTAACTCCTTGGATGATTAGCCAAACCCTGTGAAGAGGCAGGTTAACTCTGATTCCTGCTTTATAAATGACACTGTGCAGTTTACAACCCAAAAGTATTTTGCCCAAGGTTATACTAGGAAGTGCGAGTATCTAGATATAATAGCAGGGAAAGCTTTCTAAGTCTTCTAAGTGGAAGCAGCTAAGTAATAAAGACCCATCTTGATTGTGGATGTTTTTTATGCCTGGGACTGCCAAAATTCAATCAAAGAAATCATGTTGCTCTTTGAAAAACAAGTGCTAAACTTAAAATAACAGAATAGGTTATTCTGTGCTCGTAAAATCAGATTTTGCTCTGTCATAGATTTTAGTATCATGGTGATAGAGCCAAACTTTGAAAACGAAGGCTGATTCATGGCCATTTTTTTTTAATTGTTTCTGTAATTGAGAAAAGTCCACTATTATTTGATCTTGGCATCCTGTCCTGGCACAACTGGAGAAACTCTGTTCTTGGCTACCACACTTGGCAGAAAAACACGTCCGTGCATAGGGCTTTGGACAGAAACAGGGGGTCGAATGCTTTGTTTTACCTTCATTTTGAAACTGTAGCTTCTGCCAAAACCAGAGGAGTTTCCCAGTGGAGAGGCTCCTGATTATTTGTCAGTGGTCAGAGCCCCAGCTGCTTTATCTTTTGTCTCTAAACAATAGAGGGTGGAGTGGGAGTCAGGGTGGGTACCAGAAAGATTCTCTGGGGCCAAAGCCATGAAATTGTGCCTGTGGCACTGGGCGGAAGAAAGCTCTCAAATGGAACACACTTTTTTTTGTTGTTTTTGTCTTAAAAAGCAGCTAAATACTCCTGAAAAGTGGAGGCTACTCTTCTAAGGGCAATCTTCCAGAATTACCTTAGATTCCTTCTCACAAATAGCAGGGTGTGGTCGACCAGTTAGTATTTAAATTCAAGGATAATTACCCATTCTATTCTAAACTCTTTGAAACTGTACTATAGCTAGACAGGATTACCGCTAAGGTTCTAACCTTAAAAATGCCTAAAACATTTTTGATCCTTTCCATTTACTGGTAATCTTATTGTAAAAGAACAAAAATTGAGTTGATCTATAGTCTAGATAGTCACTCTAATATCTATAGTCATTCCAGTGTCTCTGAAATGATATAAAACATGATTTACTTGTGTTTGCATAAAAAATTCATCAGTTTTTAATCAAAGTAAACTATTGAGATATATATATATATATATATACACACACACACATATGTAGAGATCTATATATATAGACCTATATAGATAGATATAGATCTCTATGTATGTATATATCAGTTTCCTTTCAGCTTTTTATTTGGAAATAGTTGCAGATACACAGCAAAGTTGTAAGAATATTCGAAGAACACTTGCATACCCTTTAATTCGGATTTATCTATTTTTAACATCTTTGCTTCATTTGTTTGACTAAATGCTTGCTTTCTGTGCGTGCTTGTGCGTTCCTGTTTTTCTGAAACCATTAAGTTGTATAAATCATGGCTGTTCACCCTTAAATACTTCAGTGTGTATTTCCTAAGTAAAGGGTTTTCTCTTACATAACTTCAGTATGGTTGCCAGCCCCTATAAATTTAGCAGTATCTAAATACTTCAGTCTACTGAGCTAATTTCAGTTTTATCAATAATTTTTTTGTAGCCTTTTCCCCTCATACAAGATTCAACTTAGGATCTCTGTTTGCATTTTGCTATCATGTGTTGTAGTCAGAGTAAATGGCTGATCATAGATGTCGCTACTGTCTATAAAATGATATAAACCGTGAGTTACTCCTACTGTGAATGCATTACCTAACAGGTCAGAGGTGACTGTGTAGATGTCAGTAAATTAAGGGTTTTGAGATGGGGCAATTATCTAAAAATGGTAAGACTGTCAGAATTAGAGTGATTTCAAGATGTTATATTACTGGCTTTGAAGATGAAGGAAGGGGTTATAAACGAAGGAATGCAGGCAATCTCTGAAAGCTAGAAAAGGAACTGCTACAAGAAACACAGTCTACAGGACATCTTGATTTTTGCCTATTAATACCTATTTTGGATTTCTGACATCAAGCATTGTAAAATGATAAATTTGTGCTGTTTTAAATCTACAAAGTTTATGGAAACCAGTACATCAGTCTGCTTTAAGAGTTCCTCAGACTTTCTTTGCCTTTGCCACATTGAAAATTTTAGTAATACAGTGCTCTCCCCTTTAAGAAAGTTTCTCTTTGAAACATTTGACTGGTGTTTCTTGAGTATATTCAGATCATGCATCCCAAGCTGTGATGCTGCATAACCTGATGACACATCACCCCTTTCCACGGGAGAAGCAGTGTCCATGTCCCCCTCGTGGTGCTGTCTGGGTGAGCCCTCGGCTAAGCTGTGCAACTGCTTCTATGTACTTACTCACTAGCAACTAATTAGGGAATCTCTGGGGACAAACTTTAAAGACCATTCTAATACCACCTCATCAAAATTTCTCCAATTGATTTAATATCCATTGTTGATTCATAAGAACCATTCTTTACTGTCATTTCGTTTTTAATTCAGCAATTTTTTAAAAACAGGGTTACATAGGGAGGCCATTGTCAGTAGGTGATGTTACTCTAACAGTGTGCCTCTAGTCACCCTCTCCCTCCAGCATCCTTCCTTGGGTATGCGAGAGTTCCCTTCTGGGCTGGTCTACCACCTTTGCCCCTCCCCGCTTCCCATCCCCCTTGTCATGCTAGGCTTTACCATTTGAAGTTTGTTTGTTTGTTTGTTTGTTTTTTTAAAGATTTTTTAATTTTTACATACAAGCTGGGGTACAGGCCAGAGGCGTGGGGCGGCGAGAGGGTTCACCAGAGACAGAGCAGGTAGTAGAACAGGCAGATCAGAAATACACTGCTGAGGGGAGCAGCGGGCGAGGCAGGAGAGGTCTGCCGCGCCATGTGGGATTCTCCCTGGCGGGGCATCGAACTCACGTCGCCGCTACCGACAGCTCCATAGTGCAGCGCTTAACCGCTGCGCCACCAGGGAGGCCCACCATTTGAAGTTTTGACTCTTCTTGAGTAGACAGTGATTCAATGTACAGCCTATCACGCGTATTCTTGTACTTATATATTTCGAATGCCCCCCTTTCCCTCTTGGGAAACAGGAAAAGGATCTCCTTAAGGCTGCCGTTATGGTGACCATGGTGCTTTTCCTTGTCGTTTTTTTCAGTCCCTCACCTTCCATGTGCCCTGCTCCATTGTTCTTTGCACGTGGGTGGCTTTCTCCATACCTGGAATGCTGGTCTGTCCCTTTGTTTGGGTAATGCCTGACTCTTTCAGTTTCAGTTTTCGTTCTTGTCGTAGGATTCAGAGTAGCAGTTTCCCATTTATTTGTGGAATTATTTTATTGATAACCTCCTAGTGAGCAGTAAACTTAGGGTAGGGGTTGTATATTTTTGTGCTCTCATATCTTCTGTACCTAATGGATGAGAGACACTTAAAAATTAACTGCTGAAGAAAGTACAGCAAGGAAAAAAGTTCTCCACATGCGATCACTTGTCATTTCCCTGAGGCACAACTTTGACCTGAATGGAGCTCAGGAGGATGTTATGTTATGAGGAGGTGATGCTTGGAACTCACCTCACACTATCTGCACCTCCCCTACTGCTGTCTTCTTTTTGATAGGTGTTCATTTTGGTAAAAAACCTCAGCTGTAAGAATATTTCTAGTAATTTTACTTTTGGGTAATTACCTTTAAGTAATCATGGTTCCTTGAGCCTCCTGCTACACTACTTTTATTGAGTCATTTCCATATCCAAGAACTTTCTCATTGTTCCGGATGACTGAAGGCCAAATTCCTGCATCTGATGTTCTTGACTCTCCATAATCTTGCCCCACCTTAACCACCTCCTCTTAATGACATATTATTTCCCAACACAAACTTGCCACCCAAGCCAGATGCCTCTCTGCCTAAAATCACTGTGCTTTTTCTCAGCTCCAAGCAACTTACAGCTGCTTCCCTTTGTCAGGAATGCCTTTTCCTCCCTGTTCTTCCATTTCGCTCATCCAAGTCCTGCCCACAAAATCATGCAGTCTCTTGGGGATAAAAGCATCTTAGCGCTCATCACCTTCCAGGTCACTTCTTTCTCATAATGCTGTTTCCCACTGTTTTAGCCAGACCCTAACTTCCCAGTAGGGGTATTTTTCAGTAGAATTTGCCCTACTCTGTACTGAGCATTTTGCTTGGTGCTGAAGACACAGTAGTTAAAACACTGACATGTTCCCTGCACTGTGGACCTTACCTTTAAGTTTATTCTCTCTGAATGTCTATAGAATTTGTACAAAGCTATTCGTTTTGAATACCTGATCATATATTGCTTACATACATACATACATAATTGTTTAGCATTGTTATGTATTTGTCTTAAATATTACTGTGAGAAGATAGGAAAAATTCAAGACACAGTGTACATAAAATTGTCAGGTGTCATTATTATTTTGTTTTCTTTTCACTGGACTTTAAAGATTAGGGATCAAATCCTTCCCTCATTTTCTCTTCATTGAGCCTGAGGACCAATGTGGTGGCATAGATGTGAGACTACCTGGTGAACCCAGCAGAAAATACTTCAGCTATTTGTGCTTTGACTGTCCTCGCTTATCAAAGAACTAGGCGATTTGATTGAGAGTCTTGGTTTGTAAGGTTTGTCTTTAAATTTGTGCAACCTTAGACTAACCACGTCACTGCTCTAGACCTTTTTTTTCCCTTTTGGGGATTGGTGGGATTGGGCCAGATGGTTGTCTTAGTATTCCTTCTCAAGCTAAACTATTGAGACTAATGGCGCAGCTCTAGATGCTTCTGATTGCTCAGCCAGGAGGTAGATGCTAAAAGCACAAGAGGAAAGAAAGGAAGGCTTTGTGCCCTGGGCATTCATACCTCCAATTCTGGCAAGACTGAGGTTTGACACACATTAAAGAAAACAAAACAAAAACAATCAAACTGGGCGGTATAGCTGGTAATTAGATTAGTTGGATTAGAAGACAGGGTAAATACTCCTTGTGAATATTCCTTAGAAGTCTCATAGTTTATGAGCCAGGGCTTTTCTCCCTCAGAATCTCTAATGGCTATTCTACCCCAGCTGCTTTGTAGAGAACTCTCTCACTATGTAGATGCCGACCATAGGCCACCAAGGGAGCACACAAGCATCTCTCTGTGCACAGCTTCCAAGTGCAAAGTCGTGCCAAGAACATCCATGAGGAAATGTTTCAGAGTTTGTCCACTTCAGCCTCTAATTCCGTAAAGCTTATGGAGTCTCTGTATCTCAGGCAGATACACAATAAGGTGTCAAATTCTTTCAACTAATAAACCAGAACAGTTCTTGAATGAAGAAGGGGGATGGAGAGGAGACAGTAGGCTAGATGTAGCAAGCTCTCCAGGATGCTTTTAAAGCACACTTTCAGCCAGTGTCTCAAATGTACCAGTTCTGTGACTGCAGAGAGGTTATATTATACATCTTGTGAAATTCGTATGGTGTGTTTTAAATTTATGTGTAGTCTTAGAGGGCACATAGATGTTTTTATTTTGATCTTCAGTAGTCATTTTCTTATGTTTAGAATACTTTTAAATTATTTTAGTTTTGGTATCTTTAATTGTATAGTTATTAATTTGATGCTTCCTTCCCTGAAGGAAGTTCAGGTTTTAAACAAATCTTCAGTAGCTGGCATGTTTGTAGGTCAAGGATATTGATTTAATGTCATTCATCAGTTAGCATTTTAGAATGACATATGTTATATATAGGAATAGAACACATGTTGTTCCAGTAATCCTACCTAGAGCTGTAATAATTAATACAGAAAACGTAAGCCATAAGCTACCTAGAAAGAAGGTAAGAAATTGAAAGCATGGAGTTAAGGAAAATCCAGGCAAATTTTCCTTTTCAAAGAAGGTCTTTATTTCTCTCTCTGTACATGAGTGAATGGAACTCTCATACAATGAAATTAGATACTTCAGGTTTTTAAAAGGTACTCTTTATGTCTCCTCTTTGACATCCTGCAAGACTCAACTTTCCGAATATTTCACGTTCTTCTACTAGCAAAATAGAGAGCATTATTTATAGCTTACATTCTTCTAATGAGTGTTGAGTTAATATTTACATCAATCTGTGTTTAAAATGATCTCTCAAAGATAATAGTGACAACAATGCCTGTTACAAAGAGAAGGTGGGGGAACTCACATTTTTGAATTTCATTACCATTCATCATCCTTTTCCTAATCATAACCTTGGTAGAGTCCAACTACAAAGACCTATCATCTCACAAACGAAATACTTACTTCACTGTGTTTTATTTTCTTTGCAAATCATTGACTATATTTAATTAAAAAGAAAATACAAAACTGCTTTTTGTTCTAGTCACAACTAGTTTCCTCTCTTGCAGGTAAACAGGTCAAAACTGGCTGATATTTAATATTGTTGACCTCAGTTTTATCTTTAGTAAATCCAAGTGACTTTAAAAGCTAAAATGTAACTGTTTAAACAAATTAACAAAAAGATAACTTTGAAGTGATGAAAACTTTCTCTTCCTAGGTAATTATGGGCAGGATAAATAATAGATGAAATGCAATTATAAGATTTTCAGGAATATTTTTTCAACAGCATAGTTTAGAAATTCCTATCAACTATCAACGAATTGTTCATGATTTTAAAAGGGCAGGTACCAGGTTAGAAGACTGTGAGATTTCCTTGATTTAACTATGAGAAATTATAGTTTTAGGGATGAAAATGTTACTGGAAAAGCTGATTGCTTGGACTGTTGAGTTAGGTATGTGAAAACGGGGGTGTGTGGGTGGCTACGAGGCGGGCAATTATAGTTAAATAAGAACTTGAATATAGAATGTAAACATAGACTTCTGTGGGAAATAGAAACAGAAGTGGCAGTAAGCACCCCAGAGTTCCCCAGTTTAAAAATAAGAAACATATAAACAAAGCCTTTTCAACTTTAACTAGAAAAAAGCAAAAAATGAAAGTAACCTGTTCATTTAAGGTAAAGATCATAGAAACGAAAGGAGTACTTCAATTCAAAACAAGAGAATTGGATTCTGGTTCCTACATGATTGCAGAGAAGGATAGGCAATCATTGTCATAAAATGGAAAGCAAGAATTTCAAGAGGTGAATATGTGGAATCTTGTTGCCACGGAAAAATGTGCACAGTGACAAGGTCACTGATTGGTGAAGGCTGTTCTGCCATATAAATACTATTCAAACTGTATTTACAGTATGTGCTGTATCCCATAGCCTAGGAAATCTGCCCCTTGCTGATAGGAATGACTAAAGGAATTATCACTGCCTAACTGGGGGCGAACTTGGAGAGCAGTTCAGCCCAAAGGATAGACTGACAGCTTGGAAAGAAACTTGCTAATGATGCAAATATGAATGTGGATGTGCCTGAGATAAGCTTTGATTTAAGAAAACAAAGAGTCCATTCTGACTATACTTTGGAAACACACAGTCTTTGAGAACTTGGTTGATGAGTTGAATGAAATGGCCTAATTGAACTAATTCCCATTTAGGACTTTGTTTGTTCTACTTATCTGAAGCCAGAGCCAACAATTCCAAAAGTTTTGAATGGCATTTAATGCTTCCAGGAATTGGGGCTTACCTATCTGTAGATAAACCAGTTTCCTTTTTGGCTGTATTATATTAATTGAAACTGTTCATATAAAATGGCCTCCTTGCACATTTTAGAACAAGTAAGTAAATTACTGGTCCTTCCCCCACATATAATTTCTGCTGGTAAGTAGAGATTTGAAGTTTAGTGGTTTGATTGAACAGTTACTCTCTATGATCATGCTTTTATTAAAATAGAAGTCATATTAATTTGTTGAGGATCTTAATGAACCAACTCAATTCTTTGCTGTTCCTAATAATTATGACTTTTTTCTTATTTTAGCAGATTTAAAATAAATCAGAGCCTCCACTTAAAAGATCATTAAGAGCACATTAAAGTTACAATATATATGTGAACTTAGGACCAGTTATATTTTAAGTAATATCACATCAATTGAAAATGTTAAAATCCATTCTAATATACTAAGAAGTCTTTGCTAATCATCTAAACCTTTATTGATCCATGGTCATTTATAACTAAGGGTTAACAAACTGTGCATACCCTTTGGTCCTAACTTTGTATGACCAACCAGCTGAGGCTGAACATTTGCACTAGTTGGTGATAGAGAATGCTGGCTTTGAATCCCAACCAAGCAAAATGTTGACCTAAATAAAGCACTCCATTCTTCTTGGTAGACCTGCATTAGAAATGAAATTACAGTCATCATGCAAAGGAAAGGGAGTTCAATTGTTATTTCATTTTAAATTTTGTAGTGGAAATTTGTTTTCTCGTGTTTTGACATACCTACATACTGTCCTTGACTTGTGCCTCTTGGCAGGTATATATCTTTACTTTTTGGCCCTTTATTGAAAGAATTTGGACCTCTGATGTACAGTGTTTTTTTCCATCCATTTTTTACTTACACATCAGTTCAGCAAATAGTTTCTGAGCAACTTCCAGATACCAGGCACTGGGGATACCACGGGGAACAAGATTTTGTAAAACTACCACCCTCTGAAGACTTGTATTCAAATTATGTACATTACTTCCTCACAGCTCCCTTGTTCCATTATTCATATTCTACAGACAATGTGAAGGTCAGAGAATTAATAGAATAAGGTTCAGAATGAGCTAAGTTACAAGTCTCTTGGCCAGAATGGAACCCAGTTTTGCTTGACTCCAGGGGTTCTTACCAGTGGTGGGGCTGGTTTCATGGATAGCTCCATGCTTAGTTTTATTTTCTGCCACTATCTTGACATTTGTAATCACTGTTTGAACAATAAATACATTTTCATTTGCCACTGGCCCCACAAATTAGGGAGCTGGTCCTGCCACTAAGGCAATAGTGCTGTCACATCCATTTCTACCAGGACTAGTTTTCTAGTCCTGAAATGTACATTAAGACTCTACCATGAATTCATCTATGAAGAAGCCTTGGCATCTACCATCCATTTAAAAAAAAATAAGCCATTACTAGTTCACTGTTCAATTATCCAGTTGTTCACCATGGTACTTCTTCCTCAATAATTTTTTTGTAATTCTCTCTCTGCCTACACCTCTTTTAAGAAGGAGTGAATAGATAATAAATATTCAATATAAGATTGAATTCCCTTCATACCTGAACTTTGTAAGGCTGGGTTGACTGTCTTGCCTCGTTTACTTTCATGGAAGAGCAAATCTTTTACCATCAATGTGGTCTTCTGATCTGTGTCCATTTGTAAGTTTTGAAACAGGATGTTAGATCTGAGTTAAACAAAACACAAGAACTGACCTGTTTTCTGATATTAGGAAATTCTTTGTCCATTTGTCAATGACTGCAGCACTGAGGGCTTTTGACGGGTGCTCTGAGTTTACTGGACTTAAAAAAGATGTTTTATCTTCCTTTCAATTTCTTGCAGCCTAGTCATTGTTGGATAAGCCAGATGGTCGTAGAATTGTCAGTCAGCTTGACTGATCTTCTGGATAAGTTTTCAAATATTTCTGAAGGCTTGAGTAATTATTCTATCATAGACAAACTTGTGAAAATAGTGGATGACCTTGTGGAATGCATGGAAAAACCCTCATTTAAGGTAACCTTATATTCATTGAAATTGTTTTTGTACTATTCTCTAAAACCTCTGCTGATTGGTGGTTGGCAGGGATGGGGGTGTCTTGTACATATTTTATAGATTTTTAATTTAAAAACAAGTTGTGCAGAGAATTAGGCATTTGTAATTGCACTACAATGCTGAAATGTACATTAAGACTTAAACATTGTCATTTGATTTAAAAATTTAAAAAAATCATTCACACTACAATTTCAAAATAGCCCTGACATTATCTTTTTACTTTCTAACCTATTAAGTTCTAGATGTTTATTTACCTTTACATGGAAAATTGGCTTTAATGAACAATGACACTTGACTTTTTATCCATAGTAATATTTTTACTACATAGTGACTTTTATTGATTGAATATATAGCTTTTTATTAAACCACTTTCCTTTTGATTGCTGTAAGCGTTTATTTACTCTGTTGCTAAGAACTTATGTCTCTTGGTGTAGATATATAGGAGCTCCAACTGGAGTGTGAGTGAAATTTCTGGGTCAAAGGATGGGCACACATCCAACTTTACTAGATAATGTCAAATGTGTCAATTTACATTGTTACCAGTGTCTAAGAATCCTCTCTGCTCAGTGTCCTTGCCAGTATGTAATATCATTGCACTGTTTAATTTTTGGCTATTTGGAACTTACCTTGTATAGGGATTTTTTTTAAAAAAAAAATAAGGTAATCATGATTTTAGTGACCATCTCTAAAGAACAAGGTTTTTAGCTTGTTATTATTATTTCATTGTTATGATGTATTCACCTTACTCTCACTAATACCCCTCCTCCTTCCCGTTCTCTGCAGCTGAGTCCCAGACTAAACTGGATGGGTTTACCCTCTTACAATATCAGTTTGAATGATGTATGTTAAAATAGTTGCCTGAAAGTGTTCAATTTATTTGAATCTTTGAAGGACATACCTTGACATCAGTGAAATCTATAAATTATTTGAAAAATTTTCTGAAATATTATTTCCCTTCTAGAATGTAAAAAAATCATCCAAGAGTCCAATTTCCAGGAAGTTTACTCCTGCACAATTCTTTGTAATTTTTAATAAATCCATCGATGCCTTCAAGGACTTGGAGATGGTAGCATCTAAAACTAGTGAATGTGTGTTCTCTTCAACATTAAGTCCTGAAAAAGGTAAGACATATAAGCATTTTTGATTGAGTGGTAAAAGCAAGCTTGAATCTTATAGGTGTCAATAAGATTCTCCCTCTGACTCAAATATATGTGTAGCTAGAGAAAGATGTGTGTGTGTGTGTTTGTCTAATATAAAAGCAAGTATCAATCCCATGAGAGAAACTAGTGTTTGCAGATCTGTTGGTTTTCCAACCAAAACATTTATCATTTTCAAATCAAATAATTGTGTGTGAGTAAACAATAAATGATTTAAGTCATTTATATTTTTCTTATCTGATATTTGCTAGTAATGTACAGTGATATTATTCTCAATAAATGTCCCTTCTCAGCTCTCTTCCTTAAGGGTCCAACTCTGAGCCATGAATTCTGATCTTCACCAGTTCCTCTGTATTGACACTCTTCCCCCCCCCCCCCGCCACTGCCTTCCTCTAAATACAAAATCTTAATTTCATTTTTTATGACCAGTTACCAATAATTTGCATTTCTATTTATTAGCAAATGTAGGCAATGCATCTTTGTTCTGTAAGGTTACTATGATGAATGTCTTAATAAAAATAGAGCAGCCGGACTCAGTATGAAATAAATAGGAACTGAATAATCTAGATTTGGAAAGTACTCTGGTATTGTACTTCACCTTTTGGGGACTCTGTAATTATGTAAATCATCATGCAGCACTGACACATTATTGCTTTCTATTTAGATTCCAGAGTCAGTGTCACAAAACCATCTATGTTACCCCATGTTGCAGCCAGCTCCCTTAGAAATGACAGCAGTAGCAGTAATAGTAAGTACACGTATCTGCTTTAATGCATGCATGGCTCCAACTGGCATTTCTAGGAGTATTGCATGGGCTTTAAAGGAAATCTCTACGATGATTACTATTAATACTGTTCTGTTACTGTTCTTCCTGATCCAGTCTTTCTGAAAATTATTAGACTAGTAGTATCGGGTTTCCCTAGAACTGGAGAGAATGTGTAGAGCATTAGACCAATACTTTTTTTTGCTGATTATTTAAAATAAGGCAGGAAATTACTTTTAGAACAGTGATCTAAGCTTATTTCATTGTAGACTGAGAACGTGGTTTGTGTGAAATTTGCCTGACATAAAGGAAATTTTTAAAGGGAAGGGACAAATCCTGGTTGCATAGAATTCCGAGGATATTTAAGTTTTGTATATATCAGTATTTACTATAGCCTTTTGGAAATTTGATAATTTTGTTATTTTTACTATAAAATTAAGTGTTGGGAGCCTATACGTCTTTCCCTGAAATTTCTGTCCGCTTTGGCCGAGAATCCAGTTTCCTGGAAATCTGTGTCCTCTTTTCAAGTCCAGGCAAAGGTCATCATGGAGGTCACTGAACTTAGTAAATGTTCTGACCCTCTTGTTTCATAGAAGCTGCAGAAGGTGAAATATTCAGATCTAGATCTTAGCTAGGAAAATCATTCCTTAAGACTTAGTAATGGGGCACCAGATGTTCCAGGACATAGAAGACCCAGCTGTTAAAGCGTAATTGATGTATTACAAATCTACACTAGCAAACTGCAAGCCATAAATTCAAAAAACAAATTTCATCCAATTTGTTTTAGGAATTTTGCCACTAAAGGCTGACCTGAACTGAGGTGAGGCTATTTATTCTGTCTTCTATTTCACTATAGAAATATCAATGTTTGATTACAAGGTGTTACCCAGACCTCTCTGAGGATATATTTCAAAATATACAATGTTTGAAGGACAGAAATTCTAAAATTCTTAATTTTATATCAGATCTGAGACCTTTTCAAAAGGGATTGAATGTGTGTTGGTCAATTAAGGTCTTCCCTAGTAATTATAGATTTTATTAATATTTTTAAGAAGCAACATTTGGCTTCTTATATTCTGTTTAAATTTTATTGATTTTTGATCTTTATTTCCTTCAACTTTGGGTTTAGTTTGTTCAACTAGCTTAAAGTCAATCTAATTTTTCTAATATAAGCACTTAAAGGCATAGATTTCCTTTGTAAGCAGTTTTAGCTGTATCCGAGCACATTTTGATGTTCTATTTCCATTACTTCTTTTATTTTCTAATTTTCCTTGTGATTTTTTTCCTTGATTTGCGGTATGAAAATGGGTTGTTTAATGTCTGGAGATAACAGTTTTTCTAGATTGTTATTGGATTCTAAATTTTAGGTACACTGTAATCTTTTTGAAATTTATTCAGACTTATTTCATGTGTGCTCAAATATAGGGTGTAGCATTCATCAAAGTGGCTTAATAGAGATCTAGATCCTTAATAATTTTCTTAATCTAATTTTTTGTCATGAGAAGGGCACGAAAACTTTTTGCTTATGGATTTGGCCATTTCGCCTTTGGTTCTGAGTTTTTTGCTTCCTGTAGTGTGAAGCTCTTTATTAGTTGTTTATACATTTATTATTGTTATGACTGATCTTTACATCTTACTGAAATACTCCTCAGTTACCTCTTGGAGTAGAGCCAATTTCTCTGATGCTTACTGTTCTCATGGTATAGCTTTTTCTTTTTATCCTGCTTTTTACAGTACCTGTTGTTGGGCCTTGCTATTATCTCATCTATCTTTGATTTTAGTGTTTCATCCACTTATGCTTAATATAATTATAGGTATGGTAGATATGGGACTGTTGTTTGCTTTCTGTTTTCCCTATGTATCTATTGAACGTCTTTTCTAACCCTTTTTTGAGTTCACTTAATTTTTTTCAGGATTCCATTTTAGTTACTCTATTAGCTTTTCAACAGCATCTCTTTGCCTTATTCTGTGGTTGCTTTAGGAATTTCACTATACATCTCAACTTGCAACAGTCACCTCACGGTTGGTATGACAGCACTTCAGGAAAAAACAAGCCTGAAACAGGACAGTTCCAACAACTGTTTTTCATACTTTATTGCATTGGGGCTTAGGGGGAAAGTCTCACTGCATCTGGGTTTTTCTGAGGCTGAAGCAGAATCAACACATTGATATCAGACAGATCAGTAGGAGAAAAAGTTAATTTGACTAGAATTGTAAATTTTCAACTCTAAAGTAAAATGGGGCATACTACAGACATACATCCTGTGTTCAAGGGCCTGGAGCATCAAGGACAGAACGGGGGGGACTTCACATGATCAAGGATGGGATTATTTTATCTTTTTACTCACACATACATTTGGCAGTTTGGTAATCTATCATAGAGCAGAGGTTTTGTTCTTCAAAGTAAGTATTTATGTATATGTCCCCTTTCTTTTGATGCCATCTCTACTCTGCTAAATTTTTCATCCAGTACCTTTTATTTTGCCATTTAAACTTTTTAAAGACTTTTGAAAGCAGTTTAAAATTCAAAGCACCATCGAGAGGAAAGGGCAGAGATTTCCCATATACTTTCTCCCATTATCAACAGCCCCCACCTGAGTGGCCTATTAGTTACAACTAACAAACCTACATGGACACATCATTGTCACCTAAAATCATTTTTATAGGAGTCTCTCTTGGTCTTATACAATCTATTTGGACCCAGTACATATCTTCTTTCTAACCTCATACTTTGTGTTTCAGAATTTCCATGTGATTCCATATTTTTCCATCAAGATTTTTCCATCTGCATTTTCATTATGACATTTTCTTTGTGTTTGGTCCTTGCATATAGTTTTAAGAGCCGCTCTAACGTTCTATCTCTTAATTTCAACATGTAGGTCATCCCGGGGTAAATTTCTATTATCTGGCTATATTTCCCTTTAATGGCTAGTAAGTTTTGAATATATAATCAATAGTATGGATATTATTTTGTTGACTATGTCGATTTTTAAGTATTCCTTTAGAGACCATTGAGTGTTGTCCCCATCAGCAGTTCAACTACAGGAAGATCAGCATTGTCATCCTTCTCAGGCTTGTTTTTAAGCCTTCTTAAAGGAAGTAGGGGTGATTCTGAGCTATCTCTTGAGTACCTAAGAATTCTCTCCTTGTTTAAGCTCCTTTGTCTTTGAATGACTGCTAAAGTAAAGATGCCAACTTTTGTGTAGTTCCTCCCTTTGCATGAACAACTTATGCAACCGATGACTTAAAAAGACAACTCCTCCAGAGATTCCTGATGCTTTTTCTCTGCATGACTCCTTTCTTACAAATAACCCTACCCTACAAATTTCAGCCAAGTCAGCAACCCTGAACTGACTTTCTTTCTCAGTGAGACTGAGCCTTGCTTGGGTTCTGTTTTCCACACCTCAGTCTGCAACTGCCTCCCAACCAGAAAATCATGGTCCTACTATGTGTTTTCCTTCTCTCAGGGATGATATTCTTGCTCTGCCTTCTGGCTAATGTCTGAAAATAGCTACCTTGTATGACTTGTCTAGTGTAATAATCATTTAGGTTGGGAAGATTAATCTACCATCATGTTTGAAAGAAAAAGTCTTTTCTACTTACATTATAAGACAAACTGAATGTAAACCATCCATCCATTCAGCCCTTTGACTCTTAAGCTTGAAGATCCTTTTTAAATTGCAAAATGAATGACCAACTTTGGTATTTTTATCCTTTTTTATAAAAAATGGTCTTGCATAACCACCTGCTTTTGACCAGGTGATTTTACTCACAAATGAGCAAATAAAAATCCATTCTGAGGATTAACTCTTAAGGAATGTGGCATTCTCAAGAGAGAAACAGTGGTAACTAAAATACTCATGATACACTATACATTGTAATGTATGTAAGAGTAGAGGTATGCAAATGTTTCTAGTAGCATAAATGAGGAAAATATTTTTGAGGAGTGAGGTCAGGGAAATTTGAAGAAAGCCTAGAATTTTCAGGGATAAGACCCAAAATGTGACGAGGCCCACCAGAGAACTAGGCCACGTGAGGATATTGCAAAGATATGAGGGGGCTGGTAAGGGAGAGCTATGGGCAAATATTAAAGTGTACAAGTTGCCCAAAAGGACTGGTGTTTTAAAAGTAATACTAAACCCTTTGTGTTGAGTTGAAAGGATGTTTTAAAAAGTTTGTTTGCGATCCTTGCAAACAGTATTTAAATGCTACAGAAGGAAAATTTTACTTTGCATGACAGTCTTGAGTCATTGCCAGGACTCCTGTCACAGCTCTAACCCTTTGACTAGCTCTGTGCTTAATCTTTCTAGACTCCTTAGTCAAATGGAGGATGCTAATACTGTTTGTGTCCATATGGAGGGGTATCCCCAAGTTTGCATGCTGTAATGGGAATGTGCCACGTAAAGCTCTTTCACAATAGGAGTATGCTTTGTCTTCAATATAATGACTGTGCATAGAGAGGAAAGAAGAGAAAGGATGTAGTTTCCCAGTGAAACTCCCAACATTGCCCAGCCAAACAGGGTCAGGCCAAGGCAGGGCTGCTGAGGCCTAAAAGCTTGCCAGAAGTCTAAGTCACCTTCTGGCGGGGAACCAGAGGAATGGCATGAAAGGGGCCAGGCCACCATGGGTCTTTAACCCACATCTCTTCCAAGTTTCTGCTCCAAGTCCCTAACCGAGAAGACAGTGAGCCTTTCTTCATATGTCTCTCCACCTGGTTGCTTAGCTATAAGCAGACTCACTTGAAAAAGTAGTTGGTAAAACCATAGCACAGCTTTTTGTACTGTATTTTATACAGATATTGGTATTATTAGTCACACTAAACAAGTCAGTTCCCGTGAATTTTGGACAGTGTTTTTAATAATGAGATATGGTTAATATGATAACCCAGGAATTTGGGATTACTCAAATCCTGTTCAGATGAGCTCCCCCACTTTACAAGATTTCTTCAGGCAATCTTTACCTAAAAAGCAAACCTTTGTTGTGGGCTTGGGCTCTGGTCTCAAATCCCCTTCATATGGACCTTGAGGCTTACAGTTCAAATTTCATTTATTCCTGGTAGGTAGCAAAAGGAGCAAGTATTTGGGGAATCCTGCCCTGCAGCTACAAGTAAACCTTTTCTGATATCATTTTCTCTTCATGCCAGAAGGATGACATAACAAGAGAGCCTTCTCTCCAGATAAGTCATGTGTCGTAACAAGAGACAAAGCAAAAGCTCCCTAACACTGACAGCTATAGGAGAGGAAACTCAGTTCTGTGAGTCTGTTTCATCCCAGTCTCTACTAGGCCTCTCCTGCCCTCTCTTCTGCAGGAAGATTCAAGGAGAATTCAAACATGAGTGGAATAACAACACAAATAGCCAAATCATTTAGTTAGTGATTATTAAAATTCTTAAAGTGGTAGGGATTGTTGTACCTCTGAATCCATTTTCTCAAAATGCTTTAATAAATGGTAAATAAGTCCCAAACTACCACACATAATCTTACATCACCCTTAAAACAGCTATATTACTGTAACAATAGAGCTGCTTCAATTATACCAAATCCCATTTTGTAACTTGGGCTTTTTTTGGTGAGAGAAATCATGTTGAGCTATTTAACATGCCTGAAACGTTCTCTTCCTGAGGCTGTAGGATGTGGTGTTAGTCTTAAGGAAGCAATTTGTGATTATCTTTCTATATTCTTACTGTATCTGCTCCCCACCTCCTTACTCTACATATACACTACCCCTCATTACACCCACATGTAAGAATTCCCAGAGCCTCTTTGGAAACATAGGAATCATAGAATTAGTAAATTTCCTGCTCTCAGTTACAAATGTTGGGGAAATGGGCAATTTCCTGGTAGATAGAATCTTTATCTGAAGTCTCAGGTTAAATCTATGAGCTTATTGTTCCCTTCTAAATGTTGCTATACATATAGTGGTTTGGCTTTTCAATGTACTTTATGTTAAATAGGTGACTGAAGGCTGTTAAGGTAACCCAGATAACATTGTAAAATATTGTAAAGGTAGTCACCTTATCTTGGATTAATTTACATTTTGATCATATAATGGTTTAAAATGTATAATTTCGAAACTTACATCTTCAAATGAATACTGATAGTTTAACTCTTACAAGTCAGTGTCCTCAAATAACTACGTTGTTCCTTGTAAGGAGACAGAAAACCCTGTCAAAATGTTAAGTTTTGTGTTGGAAGAAACTAAGAAAAAAATGTTTAATTCATGAGTTGTTCTGCTTCTTGAGTAAGAACAAGGCAGGATGAAGGAAAGTGTCCGAGCTAATCTCATGTCTTCTCTCTCACCAAGTTTCTTGTTTCCAGTAAGGGTGGAGAGACACTAATGCTTTCAACAATTCGTTAGTGTCCGATAGTCTCAGGCTTTCCAACATAAAAAAATCTGATCAAACCTTCAGTTAGTTCTTAGCTCATTGCTGGGCACTGACTGGCATCCAGATGCGATGAGGAAACACCACGATTCCAAGTAAGAGGCACCTGGAAGTACTGACGCATACTCTACATGAATCGAACCATAATCTGTAGCAGAACAAACATAGTTTAATACATGCAGACCATGATCTGGGTTGTAAAATGTTGCCTTTAAAATTTTTTTAAAAAATCTTAAAATTTCTTTTGACAATGTGGCAAGAGAAAAGCAGTTAGAAGATAAAGGCTTGGAAGATGTATTTGTTTGATGTGATAAAAACTATTTTTCTCCTAGATATGTCAAGTTTCCTGTCTGTGGAGTTTCTTTCTTTTCTTCCAACTTCTCTTTTGGAGTCGACATGGATTTGTCTTGCATCGCCAAACAATATTTAACAGAAAAATCAGCATTTGAAATATCTTAAACAGAGATAGGTCAAGGAAGAGTGCCTATGTTGGGAGCAACCACAACATAAGACCAAGACCTGTAGGTAGACTTGCCATGCTCACCTCGTGCTTTTTACATTACAGGGAAAGCCTCGAATCCCATTGAAGACTCCAACCTACAATGGGCAGCCATGGCTTTGCCTGCCTTCTTTTCTCTTGTAATTGGGTTTGCTTTTGGAGCCTTATACTGGAAGGTGAGTGTTGCTGGAACAAATTACCACTTTGGAGATAACGTCTCTGGTTGAGAATGTGTGCTGAAGAAATGGGAACTAGTTTAAATATACTGAATTGGACATAAAAACAGACTGAAAAAAGATTACTGGTGGATGGTTTCACTTATATGTGGAATATAGAGAAACCAAACAAAAGGCGAAGAAAAAGACAAAACTTGCAAGCTGACAATAGCTCTGAGGCATACAGCAGGGGAAGGGGAGGGAAAGAGGTCAAAGCTGTGGAGAAAAAGGAACTCTTCTACACTGCTGGTGGGAATGCAAACTGGTCCAACCACTGTAGAAAGCCGTATGGCGTTTCCTCAAATTAATAAACGTGGAGCCACCATACGACCCAGCAATACCACCTTTGGGAATCTACCCAAAGGACAAAAAAACACTAATCCAAAAGGATACATGCACCCATATGTTTATTGCAGCACTATTTACAATAGCGAAGATATGGAAACAACCCAGATGCCCAAAAATAGATGACTGGATCAAGAAGATGTGGTACATATACACAATGGAATACTATTCAGCATTCAAGGAAGATAAACACATGCAATTCGCAGCAACATGGATGGAACTAGAAAGGATCATGCTCAGCGAATTAAGCCAAAAGGAAAAAGAAAAATATCGAATGGTCTCATTTATAACAGGAATATAGGGGAACCAAATACAAGAGTGTCAACCAGCGAGAGAGGGGGAGGATTGGGGCTCAGACCGGGGGAGAGGGAAGCACAGGGGACTGTGGTGATGGTTCACGGGTGAATTGGTGGTGGGAAACCTACGGGGAATATACAGTAATGTAAAGGGCACCAAACAAACAAACAAACAAACAAACATGAGGGGAGGGCACAGGGACTGTGGTGATGGGACAATTACAGGGACTATACCTGAGGGGAGAAATCAAATACTGTATAAAAACAAACAACAATGTAAGAAAGTTAATTAAAAAAAAAAACAGGCTGCAAATCACAAATACATGCTTAAAGCCAAATAGATAAACCACTTGTTTTATCTGCTGTTTTGGATTTCTAGTCCTTTGCCCTCTTCTTACTGAAGCTTGTCCAAAATTTTAAAATGTGCACTGTGAATTTATTTTTAATTACAAAATTACTTTCCATGCTGAAACCTGTTATTGGAGTTGACATAAAAATTAGAGACTACCACTTAATTAGTCCATTCATTGATATTTTAAAATATGTATCATTGTTCTTTTCCCAGAAGAAACAACCAAATCTGACAAGGGCAGTTGAAAATATACAGATTAATGAAGAGGATAACGAGATAAGGTATTGTGTATTGCTAAATATGTACATACTTTGCTTGACATTGCAATTTCTCATACCAGAAATTTGCCCACAGCTTTAAGAAGCTGTTTACTCTCACAATGGCATCTCCCAACAAACGTCCCCCAAGTCTTTATATTTCAATCTCTCATTCTGTCTTCAGGCCTACTTTTCCATCTAGCTGTTGAAGAATGCCCTCATATAACTGTCTTCATGATGCTTCTTAGGGCATCAAAATTTCCTTTATTTCTGTATGTATCAGAGTGTTGCCCAGATGTTGGTTACAGAGCCCTAGAAGGACATCAGCTTTATTCTCCTTTCATACACAATTACCAAGACTCACTATTCCTCAGATTCTTACCAAGCTTAACTCATTGGCAAGAATCTTTATCTTACCCCATATGTTCATTCTGTACTGACTAAATTGCTACATAACCTATCATCATTTCCTTAGTCCTCCTACACTCTGCTTTTGACTCATTCTTCCTTAAATCCTGGTTCATAATTTCACTACCTAGACAAGAAACTTTCAGTGATTTTTCTCTTATACATTAAATATAGTTTGACTTGCTTCTGGTTTTCAGAGCCCTTTACATTTCAACCTAGTCAGTATTTTCTCAAAGCCAAATACAAAAATTATCTTTCCTTCACTGTAGCTCACCCTGATCATTTTACCTTACCCTGTATTGCCCTAGCTCTAATACTTCAATTTACACTCAGTTATAGTTACCACTTGGCACGTGCAATGTAAGCGTTTTTCGTATATGTACATGCATCTGCAGGGAGAATTTTTTCAGACTGGAGAAGGCTGTCTTGTGGGAGATAAGTCTTTCCTATAGTAATAGTTACGAAGGTAAGCCTCCCACTCGATTTTGCAGTATTTTGCTACTGTTTTTACAGAAAAATTGCCTTTTACAATGCCCAGATCATAGTGTACTTCAGAATCTCTGTCCAAAAGCAAATAAGCATTTTTCTTATTGTCTTTCAGTATGTTGCAAGAGAAAGAGAGAGAGTTTCAAGAAGTGTAATTGTGGCTTTTATCAACACTGTTGCTTTCATACATTGGTAAGTTTTAGAATTATCTGAAAGATTTAGGGCAAACTCTACAGCATCTTAGACACAAATTTAGAAACAGTATCTACTAAATCTTTTATCATGCTGATGTTGGTGTGTTAACTGAAGCTGCTACATAATTGAATTGTGCATGTCTAATTGGTTGTGTATTCTCAAGTTTTGAAAGACAAGCAGTAGTAGTCCCGAGTATTGGACTTATCTTAAATGTGACATACAAAAAAGGAATAGTGGAGTGTTTGAGGTCAGAAAATAAATTAAAGCAACGTAGGATGAAAATAAAATATCACAGAGGAAGAATAATTAGGTGTGATTCTAGAACATGGTTGAAAAAGTAGCCCATTTGTCGAAGTTGAAATTGGTGAAGACTGGAAAGATTTCTCTGCCACTTTGAGGATAGAGAACAAAATATCTTGCAGTGAGGAGAGGAAAACTGTCAAGTGCCACCTGCTACCTGACCGGTGATACTTGTGCCTCAATGGGGTTCAGAGCACAGGATGCACTAAATCATGGACAGGTGCATGGGGGTCCACAGAGGGCTTGTGGGAGAAGGAAGACAGAAAACATGGTCAGAAGGCACTGAAGTTCATGTCTACTCTCTCAGGTCCCAAACTCCGTCATCTGTATTCTTCTCACTTCCACTTCTAAGCAACGATTTCGTTGTTGTCACGGAATCTTGAGTGCATTTCTGACAGTGGCATGGGCATGTTTTCTCATCTTCTTAAGTCCTCACACCTTTCCTGTCCACGTTCATTTGACATGATGCACAGGGATTATTTCCTTTGCTTGGTTGCTACAGAAAGGGCCTGCAGTAAGCTTCCCTTCCCTACCAGTCCTATCCCGGACTCAGAAACGTCTCTAGATTGAACCTTCCCGGGAAAAGTGGGTCATGGAGCTGCAAGCTTCCTCCAGGAGCCACTGTCAGCTACACAACATCATTTTCAACAGCTGAAATACCATGATATAAAATGATGTCTCATTTTATGTCACTTAAACCCTTCTTCATTTTTGCCTTTAACATGCCCGTCATCACTGTCTTCAAAGCATGACAACACCCTCTCTCTTCTGCTCCCTATCCTAGCTTCTCCCTAGGCTCATTTTTCTTGTCAAAGAATGCAAATGAACAGATCCTTCATGTGAACCTTTTTTTTTTCTAGGGCAGTAGTTCCCAAGCTGGTAACTGTTTTTCCTAGAAACCTTTCTCTTGCCTTGTGCCCCCACACAAGCCTCAGCTTCTCCCTATCTGCCACCCATTCCCTTAAGCTAGACATACCTGAGCCACACACTAAATGGTTAATTGAGTCTTAAAGGCTTAAGTAATGTCCTCTGTTTCATTTTAAATTGCACCCCTGGGATCCTGTTCTGGCACACAGGTCTTTAATCATGTGGTTTTTAATGGTGACATTTGGAGTGTGTTATGATGGGAAAACCCAGGCCATTTTGTGTCGGAGAAAAAAAAGATGGCATTTTAAAGCAACCCTAGTGAAGCAACTTGCACACATGCTTCCCAGTCGGGGAGCATTCAAGGCCAGAAACAGTCTGTCCGGTCCTGCTGTATCTCCTCATAGCACTTGTTGCTTGTGCGTCAAAGGCACTCAAAAAAGGTTTAGAAAGAGCAACTTAGTGAATGAATACATCTTAATTGAAAGTTTAACCAAGAGGTAAAAAAGAGTTATTCTGAAGTAGGGTTTTTTGTTTTGTTTTCAAGATAAGATGTTCTAGAGATCTGCTTTGTAATGTTATGCCTGTGGTTAACAATGCTTATATTGTATACATAAGTGTTCTTACCCCAGTGAGTTTTTTTAAAAGTAGGGTTTATTTAATTTATTGATTGCGATCAGTGGGATGATCAGGAGGACTAGAGTCATACAGGAAATAATTTATTTTTCTTAAAGAATGCAATATTACTCTTGTATGAAATAAATCAGAGATTCAGATAAAGAAGCCCTGAGTTTGCTTAGAAATAAAATGGGTGAAGGCATCTCCTTCATAGACTAGCCTGTTCATCATTTCTGCAAAGCTCTCTCAAGAATCAGCTCATGTACCACTACTTCCAAAAAGCTAACTTCCCCAGTAAGTGATCTCTCTATGGTCCTCTACACCATAAGCTCTTGAAAGAGGATATGTTATTTCATTTTGGAATCTCAACTTTCAAACAAATCCATAGTTTGTTTGGGCTTATAGGGATGAAAAATTGACTGGGAATCTCAGAATTGCAGCAGTATGCAAATTATGGGGGAAAGTATGTACTAGTACCTAGGAATTCAAATGGATGAAGGGAAAAGGAAGAAAGTTCATTATTGCAAACCCCAAAGCTAAAATACATGTGTATCAGTGTTAATCATTTATAGACTACCAATTGCATAGAGTCCAGGCTTATGTTTGACCCTATACCAACAGATGTTTAAAACCTGTCAAGGAACTTGTATAATTTGGGTGAGGGATGTGGTCGAGGGAAGGGACACGGAAAAGATGAAATCTGCTGAGAAATAACAGTACTAAGATAGAAATGAAATACGGAGTTGTAACTACATTTCAAAAATGATGTAATTTGGATGACAGTAATTCGCTTGGTTTATAAGGAAACATATGAAATGACTCAGGTTGATGGCAAAGATTTCTCCCTACAATGAAAGTTACACTAATTAAAACAAATCAGGATAGGAAACATGAATAATTGGTTCTGCAAAGGAAATAACCTAAAGTTGGAACATGAAGAAAAGAACAGCTCGATATTTTAAATGCATAGAAGGTGTGTAGGTAATAAACTAGAAAACAAGTTATCTCTAAGAGTAAATATACTAAAGCTCTGTTTACTTGACATGAAAATACCTATATGAAAAGTTAAAATTTCACTTAGCTAGCTAATGCCAAATACCCATCTGTGGCATCCCACAGGAAATTTTCATTTATTAGGTTGCATGTAGCACAGAAATAGAGTGTATTATAGGAAAATTTGTATCATTTATATCATAAATGTGATCCCAACAAAATTCTAGTTAGTTGCTTTTGTTGAATGCAAACTTGAACATGACCTAACTATGTTCCCAAATTGTTTAGACCCTGCAGAAGAAAATAAGACATAACTTATTTTAAGAGGAAACTGGAAGATTATAAAGTTTAAAAAGCAACAAAAGGCTATGAAGAAAAGGTACTGAGAGTAGAGTGCAAAAACAAGACCACTGCATTTGGAGAAAGCTTCATTCAGTAGTTGATTTGGGTGGCGAGGTCTTGGGTGATTGGTAAAATTTTATTTGTAGTAGAAGAGCTGTGTAATCTAGATACTGCAAGTAAGATATGCTAAGTCAGAGAGGCCAAGAATACATTCTGTTCACCGTTTATACAGTAAGACTCCAGTGGAGGTCACACATGAAGTTAAAATGCCAAAAAGGATATCAGTTTGAAAATGGGTGTGAATTCCACAGGTGGGATTTACACTGGATTGAGTAACACATGGAGCTATTGGGAGGGGTGGGTTAGAAAAGATGGGAGTGGTGAAATGAAAGTAGAGGATTATGAAAGTAATCAGAGGTCAGTGGGGCCAGATAGGTGGGAGGGGTGACCTGGAGTCAGGGAGTCCTCTTACGAGGCCAGATCCAAACAGATGAAAAAGAATGACAACATGAACTAGAGTTAGGGCCATGGAAATAAGGAAATCGGTGCCATTTAGAAACACTGCAGTAAAAGGAGCATTAAAGTCTAGTTAGTGCTAGAATGTGAGGCTCAACATCACAGGCAGAACTCAGAGGAGATAATGGCACTATTATCTAGTTATTCCTGTAGGCTTTAACAGAAAACGGGAGAAATATAGAGCAATGGACAAATGTTTTTAAAAGAATTATAATTGAGACCTTAGGAAAAGAACTAATTAGCTGCAGAGAAGACCCAGTCTGGCTGATAGTAAAACAGCAGTGTTTATTGACTTGCCCCAGCATGGTGTGTGTAGAAAATGGTTCTTAGTAGGAAAAGGCCAGTGGAGAGAGTCAAACACATCCTGGAAGTTAAGAGAGAAGAAAAGAGAGTTGGAATATAGATGAGCTTAAGTCAAGTTGATAGTACACAAGACTGGGGAATGGCTGGTGACCAAATGCTAAGATCTGTGACTCTTTGCAGATATTTCCTAAGAATTTATAAAGCTTTGGAGGTTTTGTTACTGAGCTTTCCTGCTGTAGACACTTTATGATACAGAGGATTAGAGGGGATTAGATTTGGGTTCAAGCTTTGGTTCTACCATTTAACTAGCTATAGGTACCTGGATGAGTCAGTAGTCTTTTAATCTTTTTTTCAAATGTGATGAGGGGATAATGATATTTACCCTGTATTTTTGCAAGTTTCATGAAATAAGCAGGTATCATTATAAAACAGTTGTCAATTCTTTTTTATATGTATAAACAAGACTGGCAGTCTGTTTCTGAGACAAATCAGAAATAGATTGCCAGTCTTGTTTATCTATGTTTGGTTACATTTAAAATTTTATGGCTTTTAGAAAAAAACCCTTTGCTCTTCTGTGATTCTATTTTGTACTCCTAAGTTTTATTTTTAAAACATCTGTCTTATATATTGCATTTCTGATACTTTCTCTTAACTTTTCTTTCTGGATTTAATTCTGCTTCCCTAACTACAAATTCTCTAGAGTTTGCTGTTTGATAAACTCATGTAGTACAGTTTTTAGCACATTGCATTTAGAGAGACTAGAAAAATACTATAATTGTTATTCATGCTATAAACGATCTGTGTAACAATCTCAGATAGTTTAACACCAGTGATGGCCGATTCTGGGGTTGATAATTAAGGGCAGAGACAGGGAAACAGTAGTGAGTAAGGAAGAAAATAAATGCAAAAATATACATTTAGGGGTTGTGATTGAAAATACTATGAAGATTTTTTTATCTGTGATACAAAGTAGATAAGGAAGTACAAATACTGGATTTAAGCTGAGTCTAGACCCCAGTGTCTTAAAACCTGTAGTGAAGAACTAATAAAGTCTGGCTTTCAAGTTTCAACAAGTACAGTGAGCTCCGCTAGGGCCAAGTGAAGCTCCCTAGAGGCTGGGTCAGGGTGTGGTGCCAGGATTTCTGTCCTTTTTTTGGCTGACAGTATTAGATGAGATCATCCTGCTGCTGTTTCCTCAGTTGGGAGAAGTTTTTGCGAGAACCTGGCTAGACCGTCCAGACACTTTTGCTGCTCAGTGGCTGGGACACGATTAACTGTTGGTGGCCTCTAATCAGATTCCCAAGAGCTCTCTCTCTCCTGTTACTCTGTCTCCAGTTCTCTAGATACTACTTTTGCCTTTCAAACCCTCTCTCCTAACCACCTTTCCATCACCTTGCTATAATAAGTTTAAGTCTATGTAGGATGATAATCCTCTTATCACAAATTGAGAAGATAAACTATAAGGGGTGGGGGTGGGGGTTGAAAGCCAGAGAGTATTCAGTCATCTATTCTTAATGTTCAAGTAGTATTTGTCTGAGTCCACGCCCTGTTTTGATTGTTGGAGTATAGCAGAAAAACAAAAAGAGTGACCACAGCTTACATTCTCGTGGGCAGAGACAGCAAATAATCAGCAAAGCATTTCAGATGTTAAGTATTACCAGGGAGATCACAGAATAATCACTGCATCTAGGAAAATATTTATCAAGATCTTTAGACTGTAAGTGAAGCATACATTGTAGCTCTATTACTCATTCTTTAGTCATAGGAATTCAACTGTTGAGAATGAAAAGGCAGATACCCCATAATCTTTTTTTTTTTTCCCTTTCCTCTTTAGGCAGTAACAGTTCATGTTTGCTTCATAAATGAAGCCGCTTTAAACAAATTCCTATTCTGTCTGGAGTGACAGACCGCATCTTTTTCTGTTCTTGCTACCATGACTCTAGATGGATGATTCAGAAATTGGAACAAAGTGTTTTACTGTGAAACTGGCACTGAATTAATCATCTATAAAGAAGAACTTGCATGGAGCAGCACTCTATTTTAAGGACCTGGGGACTTGATGTTGGAAGAGAAAGCACGTGTCCCAGACTGCACGCACCATTTTGCATGCCTCCAGAAATGTCTAATTGCTGAAAAATCACATAGCTTTATTTTCAGTACAACCTGCAGTTTGTAGTTATATTGGTCTCTGCAAGTAGAATTCAGCCTGGATAGTGGGGATTGTAATTATTCTCAAGGGGATCTAGGAAAAAAAAAAACCTTAAACAAAAATTCAATAGCATCAGCCACTGTATATCCAGAAAACAGTGGGAGGAATGGATTGGAATAAGCAACTTGTCAGCCTTATAGCCACTCATGAATGAGAGGAGTCTGAGCTTGGTGTCTTGACATAAACCGTACTTACCCATATCCCACTAGACACATGGACATGGTTGACTGGATCTCTCCATGCAAGGGGGCCAGTGTTGAATTAGACCAGTGATGGCTTTGCAAAAGGGGGATTCTCACAGTCATTGCAAGAAGCAGCTATGAATACTGAGCAGGACAGTCGCTGAGGACCACCTTTGGCACCCCTGGGGAAGTTGGCCTTTTCCCTTGACCACTATTGAGTATGTAAATCCTGCTTGCTAAATATATTATGAAATGTTTATATTCTAAAATTATTACAGAATTATGTAATGGGACTCAGAAGAAATTACTGAATGTATGAAGGTCCCATTTTCAATTTCTGCCATGGGAGAAAGTAAAAATAAATTATGATATTTAGTATCTAAGGTTAGAAAATGACACCCACATGCTAATGTGGGTGTTGCAAACTAGGTTACTTGGCTTTTACAAGAATGCAAGGAATCAGGAAACTTTAGTTATTTATAGTGTAATCACCATTATCTGTTTACAGGATCCCTTTATTTAAAATCAGGCACTCTATTCATTAAGGTTTATGAATTAAGAATAGAAAGAGAGCTTTATGTAATTATGCATGTTGGTTTGCTATTTAAGATGTGTGACAGCGTTTGTTGTATTGAATTTGGCAGGAATTCCCAGGATGGACATTGTGCTTTTAAACTAGAACATGTAAGATATTATGTGAATTCCCCTTGCCAGTTTTGAGTCAAAGGAACATATGACTAAAGTAAAAAAATGATTTCTTGTGGTTTACTTTGATGGAGGTTCTTTTAATATATCACCAACATACACCTAAACTTTCCATTCTGTCTTAATCCTTGTGATAACACTAGTGTCATATACTACACAAACATCAGATAACCATTTTCAGTGCAGTGATACAAAAGGGCATGAAAAACTGCTGGCTTTCCTTTGATTTCATAAGTCCAAGAATTTCTAATGTAGTTGGGTTTTAGCTTATGTTCAAAGCTAATGCAAATACAACTCCAGTAAGTGGCCTTTGCTCTTTCTTGTACCAAAGAGCCCAGATGATTTCTATGGTCCCTTCCTTCTCGAAAGTGCTATGGTTTTTCAAATCTAGTCATTGCTCTAAGACAACCCAGGTGCTTTGGGAAGCTGCATTAACCTATTCAGGCCCTTGGATACCCTGTGGTACAGTCAATTAGTAATAAAACCAGAGATCAGTTTAACTGCTAAAGGACCGTCTCAGTGTGTGACATTGATTCTTACAAGAGAAGTAGTCCTAGATTAATGAGTTACATGTGTAGGTCATGTTATAGAATGAGATTGGTACTTCTCAATCTAATAGCTTGATTTATTTAACAGTTTGTTTTCTTAGGCATATGAAAATCTGAAGAGTTTTGAGAGTACAATAAATGTACTTTCGTTTTCAAAACTAGTAGCTGGGTTTTAACACTCAAGGACATGGTCCTAATCAATACAGTTAAATAAACAAATTCCGCAAGTTATGAAATCCTGCGTGGTAGGCAAGGGGAGATGTGAGATGTGTTCTGCCTAATTCAATGTACGGTTCACTGAGAGTTACTTGGATTACCAATTTTTAAAACACTAAAGTTCAATAAAATGCATGAACTATAGGAAACGCTCAACATTATTTTGGATGTTAGCTGCTTGGGCATTAACTATGGCATATCTGCTTTGAAATTTAAAAAATATATATATATATATCTTTATTTTATATGTGTCCTGAATATCCTTCATATAAGTCATGGAATACTCAAAAGTGACATTGTAAACCATGAAATTACCTTTTAAATTGGTGCCAAGTATCTGATAATTCTCTTTTGTACTGTTTCAAACTTTCTCAGAATTCTGCAGATTCTGAATGATACTGAAAGCTTTGCACCTCTACGGTAGAACCCACATCTGTAAGAACCTGGCTGTGTGATAAATAGTGCCTGCTGATAAAGTGTTCCTGGATTTTGTATTACAATCTAATGTGCTTATTTCCACACTGCCACTTTTTAATGAGTCAGAAAAAAATGACTTTTTAAAATACAATAGAATAACCGGTCATCTTAAAGGATACAGTACATGAAAATGTATGGAAAGAAAGTATCCATATTGAAGTGTTTGCCTTTGGTAAGAATTAAACACATTTCATTGGGCATTAAAAAGGACTTGGAGAAAATTTGTGGCATATTTTGGTACTCTAATTGAAGCTAAATTCACAGAAAAAAATCTATTCAGAATTCAGATTTCTTAATGTTTTTCTGTAGCTAGGTTTTGGTTTCAAAATATATGTGTTCTATATAGGGTTTTTAGCCATTCCATAGCTATTCTTTTTAAACTTAAATATATTTTCAAAAAGACAGTTTGGGAAAAATTGTCTGGATGCCCCACTGTGCCATTAACTGATATTGGTAAATTACCTCCCTGATTTGAATCTCAATTTGTTTTTTATCTATATTGGTTACAATTTAGAGTGAAACCTATTGATATGACTAACAGGATATAAAAGAGCTGAAACTATCCTATATAAAATATGCAACTCAGATTTCTGTGAATAAGCAAGTTGAGCTTGAAAAGTCATTGCTGTTCTTGTTTGTAATGTAAATAGGGTCCATTAGTAAAAGTGAAATTCTGTCTCACATAGGGTGAATTGGATAACTATTTACACAAGAGATGGCTTTTCTTCTGCTTAAGTAAATGTTTTGGATCACCTCCCAAGAATAAAAAAAAAAAAATACCAGTACATTTCAGTCAGAAAGAGATATTGTAAAATGTGCATAACTTTTGGAAATGTACCAAATTAGGCATTTAAATGCCGTAACTTTATTAAAAGCCAAGAGCAGAAAATGTAAGATGCTCAGAAGGTTTTTGAATGCCATAAGGTAATTTCGGATCCATTTGGAAAGGGGTAATCTATAATTGGAAGATGGGATAAGAATTTTAAAGTAACTTGTCTTTGAAACAATATTATTTTGAAATTTGCATTAAAATGTAAACATTCAGTTTTAAATTCTGGCTAGTTCATTTGTGGTGTTTGATTGCACCATTTATGGTATTGTAGTTTTCCATTAACGAGTCTGGAAATGGCTTTTTAAAGATAGATACTGGCAAGGTTTGTTTTTTTTTTTCCCTGAAGAAACAATCCATATTAAAAAAGATATTCATGATCCTAAAATGTTTGCTTAGTATTGTAAATTTTAACTGCCATCTCCAACTACATCCTTATGTTTTGAAAGTAAAATTAATTGTTGCAAATACTGCGGATTTAGTTTAAGTTACTTGGTTTCTGAGCTACCAGACTCACTAAATAAAATTTCCACTCAAAATATTCTATATGCTAAGGATTGATGTGTTATTATAGTGTCCCTTGCCACTATTTTTTAAATCAATGGACTTGAAAAGTATTCAGACATTTTAGATGGATGCACAGATATATTGCTAGTTCAGTCATAGATTGGAGATTGTCATAGATTGTAATGTAAATGTATGTCAACACTATTCTAAATAGTTTTATTATGACTGAAGTTTAATTAAATAAAGGTTGTAAAATGTGATGTGTATGTGTATATACTGTATGTGTACTTTTTAAAATAGGTATATGTCCTTTTTTATACAGGTTTGAATTTGAAATTACATTATCTATACATATACTTTATTGTTCTAAATAAAGAATTTTATGCACTCACACAAACTTGCCATGTGATTTCATACTCACTTATTCACAGGGTTAAACATATTAACATAAAATCAAATTTACCTGTGGAAACTTGTCATTAATGTAGATTTTGTTGAAATACTGACCTGATAAGAAATCATTTTAATTCTATAAATAATTATTGGTCACTAAAAATAGGTGATCAAGAAGATAAAGTTGAATGAACTCATTATTTGCTATTATTTGGGGGGGAGATATGAAAACCACTTTACTGTACAAAAGCCAGACTGAATTAACTATTCAAGCACAAAACTGAAGGTCAACTGATCTGCCTGGGGCATGCGTGCAGGAAGGAGAATGGGTATAGGCATGGACTGACAATGGAGAAGTTGGGTGTTTAAGTCAAGCTGTACAGAGATGAGACAAATTGTGATCTTCAAAGAGAATTATGCCCAGTCTAAGCATTTTCCAAAGCAAGAAGTCATAAATATCTTCACTTTTTCCCTCAAATCAAATTATAGTTGACCCTTGAGCAATGAGCATGTCAACTACATGGGTTTTCTTTTAAATGGATGATGTAAACTTATCAATATAGTACTGCAAATGTGTTTTTTCATTTTTTAAAACATTTTCTCTGGCTTTATTGTAAGATAATATAACATATAAAAATCTGTTTACTGTTTATGTTATAGGTAAGATTTTTTCAATAGTAGGCTGTTAGTTTTTTTCAGAGCCTAAAGCTGTAAGCAAATATTTGACCGCATGAGGCTTGCAAGGTGCCTCTAACCTCCATGTTCAAGGGTCGGCTGTAGTGTATCCTGAGCATATAATTCATAAGGATGAGACCAAAGCCTTGAATGCCACCACAGGAGTACAAATATTTTTAGAGGTCATGGAAAGCTACTGTGAATTCCTGAGAAGAGGAATGGCAAGATAAAACACCATTATGGCTTATGTGACTAACACAGTAAGTAATCATGGCGCTTAACCCTGGTTGATATTTAACTGTTGAGTCCACGCCTCCAGCTTTATGACACCAGACTTGCCCACCACTTTTTTTTTTCTTTGCTGATTCTCGCAGGTTAACTTGCAAACTTCTGCCAAGATAAGCCCAGACAACTACAATAGCTTCCTAATTGAACATACCACTCCACGACTTGGACCTTTTTCAATCAACTCATCATGTTAGAGTAAATAACAGAAGTCTAATATTTTACTCTAGTTAAAGCATTTACTTGGTTTACTATTTTCAGCATAAGATCCAAACTCCT
Organism: Scalopus aquaticus; assembly: GCA_004024925.1. Taxonomy (NCBI): domain Eukaryota; kingdom Metazoa; phylum Chordata; class Mammalia; order Eulipotyphla; family Talpidae; genus Scalopus; species Scalopus aquaticus. The sequence continues at coordinate 88,326 of PVIJ01004486.1, forward strand.
TTACTTGATTTATAAGGCCCTCCTGGACCTAAGGACTTTTTTTTTTTAAGAACTGGAACCATGAATATTTATACCACTCCATTCCCTATTTTATACAAATATCTTGTGAAAATAAATTTGTTCTGAATACCTACTACCTATTTCAATGATATTTTCTGGAACTTACTGTGGATGACTTGAAGTATATACAAAAATAGTGTATTTTTTGTGAAATATACAGAAATATTTCCAAAGAATTTGCTTGCTGAATTTGAGGGGCAAATAAAGCCTGTTAGGAACAGGACTTCTAAAATATGACTGGAAGGCAGATTTTGCTGGTTACAAGTGGGGTCTCTGGAACCAGAAGGCATATATAGCTGTTCTTAAAGTCGAAGGCATTTATGCTCAAGATGAAATAGAATTCCATCTAGGCAAGAGATTCGCATGTGTGTGCAAAGCAAAGAATAGCACAGTGACTCCTGGTGGCAAACTAAATAAAATTAGAGTCCTCTGGGGAAAAGTAGCATGTGCCTATGGAAACAGTGCCATGGTTCTTGCCAAATGCCAAAGCAAGGCCATAGCACACAGGATCTGCATGATGCTGTGCCCCTCAAGAATTTAAATTATTGAAAAGCCAATAAATAAAAGTGGATTTGTCCTCTTGTTAAAAAACAAAGTGTAATGAACTTTGTGAAAGTCACCCAACTTCACCCTTACTCAACTGAATGCTCTTGTTTTATCTAAATCCCCTATCTGTATGCCTTATCCACTTCCCATATCCATTCCCAATATCCTTATCCATTCCTATTACTGCCTAAAAATCTGATCTGAAAATATTTGTTATGAAAAATGACAACTTTTTAAAAGGTAACTGCAATACCTTTGTCACACCTAAGAAAAATGAGTACTTTTTAATATCAAAGAGCCAGTAAGTACTCACATTTTTACAGTCTCACATGCCATTGTATATTGTGGTGCTGTACTACAGCAGGGCATAAAATTAAGTGTCTCCTTTCTACATTAGGTTCCCCCAGTATAAACACTATTTCTTGTTATTCTCTAGAATTTCCTTTTGCTTATGCAAAAGGCATATATATATATAAAACACACACCCACACACACATATATATATATACACACACCTACTGTGTGTATGTGTATACATACATACATACATGCATGCATACATACATATATTCAACACTGTTCTCTAGAATTGAAACCTTATCTTTTCCTTTTATTAGAAGAATGTGAAACACAGCACCAGCTCAGATAAACTTCTATACACCCTGCCACAGTAACCAGAAAAACACAGGCTGTAATACGAAATGTGCCCTTTGGAATCCCAGTCCATAGTTGGCAAAATCCAATGACCTTCCTTTATCACCTTTCTCAAAAGTTAAAATGAATCCCTCTTCTGAGGATATACCTGCCTCTTCAACCCTCTCAGTTAATAACTGTTTTCTTCACAGTTGCCACTGGATCTGGAAGTGGATTCTCTGCTGCTCACTGCTGCTTCTGGGCCAGTCTCTCCTAACCCTTCCAGATCAGCATCTCATTTTATCAGATTACATACCCGCTGCCACTCCCTGCTGCCTTGGTGTACTAACCCCCAGATTCTTCCCCATCATTTCTTGATGGTGTTAGCACCTGGTTCATGGCCACTCATTGCATTGGTATTCCTGTCTTATTCTTGCGATTATGATAGACACATAAACGATCCTTTCAACACCCTGTGATTTTGGGTACTTGAACTTCTCTCCTAGTTAATCAGTCCTCCACACTGACTTGAATTCACTCCATCCCTGATCACTTTCCAGTTTACTCCCTCGTGGACCCAATCCCAACTATCCTTTGACCCACTGGGCTTGGCAATCTATTGATTCTACCATTTTTCACTGTCAACATTTGATGTCCTTTCATCTCTCCCTAAACAGGTTAAAATCCATGGTCGAGCTTTATAATCATTCTCTGGTATATACCTTCTTCTCCCTTGATCCCTTTCACCTCCTAATATTCGCTCGGTAAAGGCCACCCCTGCTCAAATCCAATTTTCCACCCATTCTTTGTCTTTATTCATGACTAAACATAGTTGAAGTACCATACAACATCATGCCTACTGGTCTCTATAAATTTCTTCCCATGAACTTAAAGTGAGTCTTAATGCAGTTCTACAAATATACTATTTCCCTGCTGTTTGATTTTCCATGCTTATAGCTGACTAATTAATTCATATATTATTTTCTTTCCCAAATCACCCACCTCAGTCTCCTCATTTAGTCTTACATATTCCTGCTTCTTACTCTTACTGATAATCTTGATTGCTATTTTACCTTGAAAATGGAAGGAAAAAAAAAAAGAACTTGTAAAGACTCCTAGCACAACAGTGCTAATTTCTGTGAAGCTAAAGAAATTTTTTTTTCAAGTATGAAATATCTTCCATAGAATGATAGGGCATAGAGAGAGAAGAAAGGATAATAGTTTCCCCATGAAACACCCAAATTACTCATCCCCTCATGGATATAAAGAAGCTTAAACCTCTGCAACCCTCGCGGGTGCAGGTTCTTTATAAGTTCTAGGAGAGGCCCCTAGCAATATGTTCACGTGGTCCAATATATTTGTAAAATTTGATATTAGCAGCTGTTCTGGCTCAGGAATGACTGTGCCAGACACTAGGGCCTTAGGACCTCAAGGTGAGTCAGAGGCTCTATCCCGCGTCACGGAAGTATGTCTATGGGCCTGGCACCAGAAGTACGTGGGTGATGGTAGAAAAACAACATTTGAAATTAATGGAACCAGAAGCAGGTTTGTGAAAATTTCTCACAATCCCAATCACCTAAAGTGTGAGATTGCTAATCAGCGGACTTGGGTTTCATGGCTGCCTGGCCAAACAGCTTTTTTTAACCAGACATTACTCAGCAACGCAGAGCACATAGTTATAAACAAACCATACACTTTTTCTCTTAATGGTGAGGAAGCACAATAGAATTCAACAAAATTGCTCTGTTAAAGAGCCAGAAAGTCAATCTGTGAGGACAGTGTCCTGCTCTTGACAAGGGCAGATGTTGTGTATCTAACACTACAGAATTGCTTCATGCCCTGAATAATCCTTTGTGTTTTACATACTCAATGTGTCCCTTCCTCGATCTTCCTGAAATCAGATTTTTTTGTCTTCGCAGGTTTTATCTTTTCCAGAACATCCTACAGTTGAAATCCTACAGAGTATATTCTTTCCTGACTGACTCCTTCCACTTAGCAAAACATAAGATTCAACTGTGTCTTTCATGGTCTGCTAGCTCATTTCTTTTTGTCACTGAATAATATTCCATTTTATGGATGTATCACAGTGTTCCTCCATTTGCTTATTAAGGAAAACTTAGTTGTTGTTTTCAGTTTGGGGAGATTTTTAATAAAGCTGCTATAAACATTCATATTTTGTAGAGGTAAGTTCTCAAAAACAGCTGGGTAAATACCTAGGAATATGATTGCTCAACTGGATGCTAAGACTACATTTAGATTTCTAAGAAACTCTCTTACGTAGCTGCACCATTTTGCATTCCCAGCAGCTATGAGTGAGGAGTCCTGCTGTTCCACATGATCGCGATTGCCATTGTCAGTTTTTTGGATTTTAGCCATTCTAATACGTGGGTAATAGTATATCATTATTGTTTTAATTTGCAGTTGCTTAATGACCTTGATGCTGAGCATCTTTTCATATGCTTATTTGCCATCTGTATGTCTTCTATGGCGAGGTGTCTGTTTAAATCTTTTGTCCACTTTAAAATAGGGTTATTTGTTTTCTTATTGTTGAATGTTAGGAGTTCTTTGTATATTTTAGAGACAAGTCCTCTGCTAGATACGTATTTTGCACATATTTTCTATCAGTCTGTAGCTTTTCTTTCTGTTAATTCTCTTAACAGTGTCTTTTAAGGAGCAGCTGCAAGCATTTTTTAAAAACACATGTAAGGACATAGTATGTTTCTCATTCAATTCTTTCCCTTGCTCTCCTTAGACTAAAAACAGTCTCCATGGTACCTGAAATTGTTGATGGCTTTTATTTTTTACTACTGCCTTTCTTTTCCTTTTCAGTTTCCTCTTGTTTATAAAGTATTTGTAACATACAAATTTGGACTTTCTAAACAGTTTTTGCGTAATGAGATGGTGTCCCCATTGAAAGGCTACTGGGACATAAAGTCATTTTAAAGACTTCAAACATGTTAACGACTCAGAAAAAAGTTAAGAACATGAGAAGAAACAAGTTGATAAAATTCAGACACATTAATTAACTTTAATTTGGAAAGCTGTTTTGGAATGGTTCATAAGAGCAATTTAGAAATTACAAATTTCTAATATGAACATGCAAAATGTATAGAAACGATTCTGTCACAGTTCTCGATTAAAGAACTGAGAAACTATTTAAACAAAAAGTAAGTAGATATGAAAACCAAGTGAATAAAGACAACTGAAGAAATAAATTTGAATTACTCTGTTAAGAAGCAAACTAACAAAATGTGTTGTGTCATATCAAAAGCAGCAATTTGTTAACATGAAAAGATAGCTTTTCGGTAAGTTATAAATAGATCCTTCAATTGATTTATAGCCAAATTAATGAAGAAAGTAGGTCACTAGAACACAATGTCAAAACATTTCAATTTTCTGCTCATATGGTATAAAATGGTTGGAAAAAATGTTTTTATAAAATGTTACAAAGTCATTTTTATATGAAGAGGTGATGAAAGAGTATGTAACCAAAAATGAAGGGAAGTGTTATAGAGGTATGTGTGACAGCAGAAAGCTGTTTTTCTGATTATTGTAATATTTGTACTTGTTAACTCTTTATAGCCATATACTCAGACTTCCTTACTGTTACGATACAGATAACCATATTTTGATGGAGAGGTAGTTCCAATTATTATGGACAAAATCCCATCCTCTCTTGCCTACAATACTCCTCCAGTGTTTCTCCCCTCTTCTCCCATAGGAGAAGTCCCCACTTTGTTTGATCATCCCCATCAGTATACAAATGTGCCCTTATTTATTCTATTTTTATACACAAAAACAAAAATAAAACTGAATAAAAATAGCAAAAGAAAAAAACAGTAGTATTATTTCTTTTCAGGTTAGAAGAAAGTTCACTCCTTCCTAGTAGGAAGGAGTTTGGCTCTATTTAAAAGAAAAAAAAATCAAAATAAAAGCATAAATAGTGTATATGCTTTCTGAATGTATTTTTTTCTGTATATTGTAATGTGGTGACTTTAATTAATTTATCTGTACTCAGAATCCTCACCTGCTGTATATTCCCCGATATCCTGTCCACCTTGTTTGATCTTCTTTACTAGATGCTCCTTCTCATTCTTTATCTTTCTCATCACCTTCCTGTCATGTCAATGTGGGTGTGTTCCACAGTCCAGTCCTTGGCTCTCTTCTTTTAGAAAGCTCTCATTTCTTGGTGATCACATTTAGCTCACCCTCTTTAAATAACACAGATATGGCAAATACACCCTATTCATTTATCCAGCCAAGAAACCTCTCTGTTCAGATATCTGAGTGTCATTTCAAATCTAGTTAAAACTGAACTAGCAAAATCAAAACAAAATAAAAAACACTCCTGTTTACCTTGATATTTTAAGGAACTCCTTTGTTGCTATTATCCAAATAAAATAGTGAAAATATTAAAAATTATACCCCAGATCTATCCTTCCATTAATTGGAAAGTATTCTATGACTATGTACTGTTATTACAGTTAAAAATTGTTTATTCTGCAGGATATGTTTTACATATTTACAGTTTGACTGTGACTTAAGCACACCTGATGATATATATGCTTTCTTGCATATAAATCGTTATTTTAATACCTAATTATCTGTAAATACCCTATTCCCATTCTGAGATGAATTCACGCCAAGTCAGGTGTTTTATGTTTAGTCATAAAGTTGCTCTAGAAAATTAATCTCAAGCAAAGGGAAATCACGTATGGAATAAAACATATTTATGTAATATTCATGAAATATTTGTCACTTTAAAAACTTTTTAAGTGTGCTAGTATTATACATCCTCTAAAAACTTCCAGAAAATAATGTAACCATAAAAACTACTGTTTAACTAACTCACTATAACTCTTTAGATGTTTGAAAATTACTTTCAAATTATCTTTCTCTACTCTTTATGCAAACTGCTTTTTAAATTTCAGATTGTGAAAATACTGGCAGGGAGAAAAATGGGTGGGGAATAAATCATGTATTTGTATTCTTTAATACTCTGAAGAATACTATCAGAAAAGTCAAATGTGTTTTTTAACTAAACCATTTATTTTGGAATGTAAGTATATTAAAAAGCTTATTTTAAAATTCAGTGACACTATGTCTCTCTCAACAAAAGCCAAAGTTCTTTAATGACCTATGTGTTATGCTTGCTTGACCCCTAATTGACCTTGCCTCCCTCCACTTTCCTTTGGACTCAAGTCTGCCCTAGCCACACCAAATCCCTATCTAGGGGCTTCTGCACTGGCTGTGCTGTTTGTATCCTCTGCCTACTCCCTTCAGGCATACATCCATGTGGGTTCACTCCCTTACCTCATTCAAATATCAGCTCTCAGAGAAGCCCAGCCCATATACCTTCCTTAAAGTAGGAATCCACCCTCTTCTATTCCCAAAACTTAGGTCAACTTAGTATGTTCTGAATTTTTTCTTCCTAGCAGTTATACTCTATCCCAGAGGTTCCAAAACTCCTGATAAATTGTATGCAAGCACAGGAATTTGTGTCTGTTTTGTTCTTTTTTTATAGCCCGAGTTTCTTGAATAATCCTAGCAAATGTAGGTTTTCAACACATATGATTGGAATAAATCATTATTGGTCACTTATATTCCTTTTTCCTTTTCTTATATATCTTTCTCTTTATATTTTTGCCAATTTGCTATACATATACTTTAAAATTTTGTAGTCATTTCTGCCATTTCCTTTTCTTAAGAGCCTACGAATATTTTATGTTTCAATGGACTTTGACTATTTTATGATTTTAAAGGAAAAACAATTGCATGCAAAAATTTTTGTTTCCTTTTTTAAAAAATGATGATTTTAATTTATTTTATGAAGTTCATATTAGGGCTCAAAGATGAGATACAGCTTGATCTTCAGCCAAGTGGTTAGCCGGCTGTGTCACCACTGCCTATTAAATAATTGATCTTTCCCCACTGTTTTCAAATAACAGCATCGCCACACACCAAATTCCCATGTGCATTGGCTCTATTTCTAGAACTGCCAATTCTGTTTTATCTGTCATTTTGTTCCTCTCAAGCAACAACTTATTTGATTTACTGTGATCTTAATTGTTTTTAGTTCTTTCATAACCTAATGGATCATTAATTTGGGAGGCATAAGGTACCGCCTGCTTTGAAACTAACCTTTAAATGTTAATTTCAACAAAATGACTTGACAAGGATTAGAAATCACAATTCAAAGAGTGAAACAAAAGTTCTCCAGGAGACTTCTTTTTTATCTGTTCAACTATCATAGTTTCAGACACATTGCAAGCACACAAATTTTCAGTGAATCAAATACCTTCTAACACTAGAAACAGAATAGCAGGAATGATGTTCTTATACATAAACTAAAGACTAGTCATGACTGAAGTTTTCTGAATGTAACAAGCAACCTTTTCAGTCACTGTGTCTAGGGCTTTGAACACATCAGGAGTGATGTTATGTCTGCTATTTTACCCTTGGTGAATTCCCCAAAACTTTCCAATATCCCATGAGAAACATAAAGCAAAACACTATCTTAATTTTTATTTTTGAATGGAGTATTTTGTTTACCTTTGTATGTTAAAGTATAAAAGTAGGTAACTTTATGCATCTACTTGAATTCAATAAAGACATGTGCATATCCATCTATCTGTGAAGAATTTAACAAAGCTTTTGGCAACTGGACATAAATAACTACTCAAAATGTTAAGACTTGCTTAAAAAGTTCAAGAATTTCAATACTTGGCTCAAGTGTTCTTATAAGCAATTCTTTAGCCGATTGCTCTGCAGAAGTCCATTAGATGTGAGCAGAACTTAAAACATGGATTAGAGACGTTTTTGTTTTTTTTCCTTTGGACATATGGGAAAATTGGGACCTTGGCCAAATACAAATACAAGGACAATTTTCTTTAGTCTTGGCAATGCAACATGCTTCTTGAGTTGATGGAAATACATTCTATGGAAATCAACTGCAACAGTCCCTCTTATTTATAACTAGTAGTGAACAGATTAAATCTGTAATAATGGTGCAAAAGACCAATTAAGGTAAGAGCACAGGAACAGGAAGGTATTAGGGACAGTTTTTGTCACATTTAACATGACTGTATTCCAAGTACTCATTTTTTTTTTTACCCCCAGTTTTGGAGGATTCTTGCTTGTAACCACTTGTGTTGGTTTCAGCCTAGTCAACCGCATTTTATGCGTTATTTTATCTCCAAAGTTGTCATTGAAATGGCTGGATCATTTGTACCACTGAAAACAATTCTGTCAGCACAGTCAGGTAGAAGCATTTACAACTTCTATAGAAAATAGACAAAGCTGGGATGTTTCCTGTGCCAATTAGCAGTTTTGCTGAGCAAGAAGGAAGTGTGTCTAAAGATGCTTGAATGAGAACCCAGCAAGCTCAGTATTTGAATGAGAACAACCCAGCAAGGCTTCTTGGCTCTTGGCATCAACAGAGGGCACAGTAAAGAGTTCCCAGGAAGGTCATCCAATTTCAATGAGCCAGAGGGATTATGTGGGAGGGAGCCAGTTGTGTGGCTTGTTCCCTTCAGCACATGTCTAGGGAGGCCATTTGCCAATGCCTGGCACCATAGGGCTTATAAATATTTTCTAGCTAAACTTGTGAATACAGCTTTCCAAACAAAGAAATGATGGTGCAAAAGAAGTTTGGTGAAACCTATGAATTGCCTGAAAAATCAAGTTGTAAATTTGTTTTTCGAAGTGACATACAAGCTTCAAATAATTTGATGTAGATTCAGGAGACAAATTTATTTAATGATGGGCTACTTCTCTGATGATTTGTCTATGCTACTGTTAGACCAAGTGATTTGGGGAATGACTAAACTCCCAACATTTCAGCAGTACTTTAATTTTAATGGAGATATTTAACATCACGGTATAGTTGGTGTCGCTTTTAGGTGTCTAATTGTTATACTTGATTAAGCTACAATTTGATTAAGCTTAATTTATTTAAAAATCTACGAGCAAACTTTATTTGAAAACTGCACTCAGCATTTATTTATCATTGTGGAAGTTTATTTAACTTCATTTTCCCCTTTCTACACTCTACTGCCTTTATCAGTTTACTGTTACTCTAAAAATATAAGCTTAATGCTATCTTTTCAGTTTGCATTTAATATATACATTTCTCTTATGCCCGAAGAAGGAAATAGACTAATTCAACTGATATGTGATTGCCCTTTAAGTTTCCCCAATGCTTGTAAGTCACAAGCACATTAAATAAAAAGATGCAGGTTTTGCACTCAAAGAGGGAAGTGATGCCATATAGAAATAAACAATGATTATATAATATGATAAATGTTGCCCCAAAGTCTATTCTCAATATACAAGTCAGATGACTCTTTGAAAAGAGAAGTCAGATAGTCAATTTTCTGTGCAAAATTTCTATTGAGTCAATGACTTGTAAGGTTTTGTATAAACCATTTTAATTTGACACCTTCTCAAAGCACTCTCACCCTCTTACTCCTGGCCTGTCACCCATGAACTTGTTCTTCAATGACATACTGATATTGAACACTATAAATATACTCCTGCCTCTCTAGTCTACCAGATATCTACATGCTTTCTTACTGCTTTTAAAACTTTGCTAAGGCTATAGTCTACCTTTTTAGTGAGACCTTCCCAGCCTACACTATTATACATTGCAGTCTCTTCCCAGGATTCCTTATCTCTTTTTCCAAGATTTATCTATCTCCACAACAATTTCTGTCCCTCCACAGATTACCATTTTGTTGGTAATTAGTTTCTGTCTTGACCCCAAGAATAGAAGCTGTATGAGGGCTGTGTGAGTGAGACTTTTGTCAACTGTGTTTCCATGACTAGAAATGAAGTTGGCACACACAAAGTACTACAAATATACTACAAAATACTACATATATACTGAGTATTGAATAAATGAATGATTACTAGAAATAAGAACAAAGAGTAGTGGAAGAACAAAAGTCTCAATGATTCTTGCTAATAGGATAAAGACTTCAAAGAGGTTGGGACAAATTAGCGTGGCTTTAAATGAAGAACAGATATTTTCCACTAACAGAACTGGAGAGAAGAGGCATCTTACTGCTGGAGAACAGTGCATCAGGAGATTCTGATCAATAAGTAACAGAAATCCTGATTCCAAATGGTTAAGTCAATTATAAAATGCGTTGACTCATACAACTGAAAGGTCCTGAACTCAGGCAGACTTTATAGTTGGCATCACAACATGGATCTGGTTGTTTTATCTATGACACCTTATCTCTAAAGTGTCTTTGTCCTCAGAATAGGTTCCCTCATCAGAGCAAAGAGCTACAATGGTTCTAAGATTCAATCTCTCACACTACACAATTCAGAGAAAAAGAGAATATTTGCAGAAGAGTAGGTACCTTTCTTTCCCAGAATACATGTCTGCTTCTTAAACCAGTTCCTTTGGTCATGGGTATTCCACAGACCAGTTGGTTTAAGCCTGACTTATATGAATCCATCATCGTGACAAGGGAATGGAGTACTATGTTTGGATTAAAATAACCAGGGTCATCTTGGGTAGGCATGGAATCATTTCCCCTCCAAGTCCATGATTACTATCCAATGGGTGAGTAATAAGAGAAATCATCATAATACCCATAATAAATAGTAGGTGTAAATGCAAAATATTGTGAATGAGCATTGTATGTTCTTAGAAGAATGCTTAAAGAATGGAAGGGGTGGGGGTTGATTCTGATAAGGGCATACTGAGTCCAGATAAGTCAGGTGCTTGTACAGCTGAATAAAAGACTAGGTATTATGAGGGAATTATTTAAAACACATTGAAGCTTTTTAAAACATGAGTGTCATGATAATATTATTTATTTCTTTGGTGTTTTGACTACTTTACAAAAGTATTTCCGGGAGCTACACAAAAAAGTGGATTGGAAGAAAAATTCATATAGGATATTCTAATAGTTCATGGCAACTTGAAGTGAGGCAAGAGAAAGAAACTTACTTGGAGAGCTATTTTCAAATAATATCAATAAAAATCTAAAATCAATAGGGCAATGCTTGATAGATAAGAGGTAAGAGATAAAGATGACTCTGAGATGATGTCGATAGTTTGGAGGACTAGAATGTTTAATGGTTTTCAACAGGGAACAAAAAAAGTACCCAAGGGCCTCCCTGGTGATGCAGGGGTTAAATTCTCAGCACTATCAAGCTATTATCATCCACTTCAGCATGAATTTGATCCCAGGCCAGGGAGCTGACCCACTTGGAGTAGCCACAGCTCCTGTCTCGCCTTCTCCTCCCTTCAGCAGTGTATTTCAGTTGATCCACCTGTTCTGCTCCCCACTCTGTCTGTGGTGAATCTACTCACCCCCCCCACACCTCTGGCCTACACCCCATTTCTTATATGCATAAATAAATAAAAATAAATCTTTAAAATAAAAAAAAAACTAGCCAGGCTTAGAAAGAGTATATTGAAAAAGAAGATTATGAAAAAAAAATCCTACAAGGGATTGATAATGCACCCTGTGGGAAAATCTGGAAGGAGTAGAACAAATTCTTCCACATAGACAAGGAGTATAATGGATTCCTCTTGTGTTCTGATTGCACATTCATTTCGCCTTGGTTACAGGGCTCTGACTCTCTTTTAGGGAAGTATTACCTCTCCATTGATTACAGTCTGATGGGTGTGTTAGTGGGAAGCCCTGTTTTCACTTAGTTAAGAAAGCAACTTCTGTAACCCAAGCCAAAGGATGTTATATTACTGAATTTTTAACAACGGGCAGAGTGTCAAAGCACTAGGAACATCTGGATTCATCACAGAATTCAGGCCTGAAACACCAAGCTGTTTTTGCCAGAGACTGTTTCATAATCCCCTTTGGAATTTCCTTGGTTCCCGCAAACTTTCATGTTCACATCCCGACTTCTTTTTGATATTATGAGCTCACAATATCCTTTTAGTAAATTCCATTTTTCTTTAATTGAGTTCATTTGTTTCACGCTAGTCAAATAACTTTAGTTGATACAGAAGGTAGAGAGAAAGATGATGAAAGAATGTTAGAGTAGATTGTGAAATCTAGGATGTTTCATCTTAAATTTGAAACAGCCTAAATATGTATATGTATGTATGTATATATGAATATATAGTTATATATATACACACAAATTTTAGTTACATAAGGATTAGGTAACTAGGTTTTTTTGTGTGTGTATGACTCAGGAGTTTAAGAAGAACCATAAAAGTTTGTTTTATTTTTTCAATTGTTACTGAGAAGAATGTGCTTACACATTTAGTATTCCACATTAAAAAAATTGCTTATCTCACTGTGGCTGAAAAAATGCAGAATTTTAATTGTGCCTTCACAAAAAAATGATTCAATTTTCTTTTGCTAATATTTAGAAATGCTGGAATGGGATTTGAGAATGAAAATCAGAGAGGTGATCCAGATGTAGGGATTAGTGGACTATACATTCCACTAAACAGTTAAGAGAGTAAAAGAATGAAGTGGGTTGGTGAGTATGCACTTGACATGATGAATGCTGGAATTCTACCAAGGTAGGGAGCTGTCTAGATCATATAATAGAACTAGGTGGAACCAGTAACAGGTTGATACATAAGGAATGTGGCAAGAGTAAGATTTAGGATGGAGATGTTCCAGGAGGGATATTTAAAAAGATGCCAATCAGAAGCACAGACAAAGGGAAAATCCAGTCTATGATCCAAGAGGGGGGAAAAAAGGTATATCCTAACTGCAATGCAAGTGCAAAGTATACTAAAATGCCATAAATATGAAAGTCAGTGATAAATTCAGAAACCTGGGAATGTCAGAATAGATTAGGTATGTATGATCCTGTAAGCTTGGAGATGTTTATAGCATCAAGTAGGCAAACCTGCTTGTCAAAAGGGAGTATAATAAGCAGCAAACAGTTTAGATTCCAACAAACTAAAGCTAGAAATGCATAAACTAGAGAATGGGAAGATCACAATGAAAGCAAAAAGCAAACCTAGAAAAATAGAGAAAGTAGAAAAGGTAGAGAACTTGTTTGAAGAGATAGCTCAGGATTCAAGATATTAAGCAGGTAGAGAGTCATGTAAATGGGTTAGATGTGAAGATTAATAATGTAAAGTGGGTCGAGAAAATGGACCTAGAGTAGTAAATGAGTCATAAATGCAGAAATTAATTATGGTTGTTGAAAAACTATTAGAAGAGACAGCAAAAAAGGTGTTAACACCTTGGTAAAGTTTCTTAAAGGTAAATAATCAAGGAACAATAGTGACTGAGAAATGACAGTCAAGAGGGAACTGACAGAAACTGCTGAGAGTATAGACTAGCGGACAAGAATTGTATTAGGAGGAAATCCGGTTTTGTAGTCATTCTGTCATTCCTTGCTTTCTTTCCTTTAGTCTACTGGATCCTTGGGCCAACCTTCTTGAAATCGAATGTATGATATGACTTATCCCTGTTATATGGGATCCACATCATTATTTATATGACAAGTTCTTCCTATAGGATTGGTTTATCATTGTAGCTTTTCTTCCAAGGGCTTAGGATATAGTGGGGAGGATGTTGAGTCCCTGTCTTGAGAGCTAGCCCTAGCGGAAGGTGGTAAATGCTCAGTGGTACAGGTGCATAAAAAGCTGGGTACAGCAGTTGTGTGAGGGAAGCAAGATCCTTGAGTGGGCTGCCTGGATGTGGATAAATAGCATCTTGAGAGCATAATTCAGATGTTTCATGGTGGAAAGTTACTTAGTAAAAGTATTTTAAGATGATTTATAGTAATAGAGAGGGCAAACTTTTGAATGAGACAAATCTTGATTAGAATATTGGCTCTGTAACTTAATAATTGGGTGAACTCAATCAAGTTCCTTGCCATCCTGGGTCAGTTTCATTATCTTAAAAATTGCTAATAGTTCCTTATAATGTCAATTAATCTATGCATATAAAATACAATGGATAACTCTCCCTCATTATATATGCCAAGGTTGTGAGTACGCTGTTAGCCCACAGTGGCTGTCATTAAATGTTAGCTTAAAACAAAAACGGAACCAGATGGATCTAAGTAGTTTTGGGTTTCCAATTCCTGTTTCTTTTCTATTTTTAGCTGACATTTTTCAAAATGCTTTCTTGTTTACTGTATCCTCATTCTTTTTTTCTTTACCCTAACCAATTCAACCTCTGGTCATAGTTTGTTACTTTATTTTATATTGAAATATCTGTTTCATAGTATAATAAACATTCTATACTAGTCATAGATTTTACTTAATATAAATTCAATGCATATTATGAATTGAGTGTATCTTCAAATAGCCAAGCATATAAAATCACTCCCTTGTTTTCAACCTTCCAATGACTTTCCTTCAAACTAAGCATGACAATGGAAATTTCCACCATGTATCACAAGACGCCCTTCATCTGACCTTGAGTATCTCTAATGTAATTTCCACCAGTCTACTCCATCCTACCTCACCCACATCGCAATCCCCAACTAATTCTGTATCAGCTCCTTGCTGTTTCTAGAATGTTCCAAGCACATTGCCCTTTAGAAAATTTAATTTTTTGCTTCTAGAAGTTTCTTTTACAAATATATGGATGGCTAGCTCCTTTACTTCACCCATGACTCGCCCAAAATGTCATATTTCCATAAAGCCTCTCTGATCAACTGAACTAGAAGAACATACACCTTCTTCATTCAGTCCCTCCTCTGCTTCCCCCACTTTCATAACACTTATAATTACAGAACATTACAGGTTAATTTATATGCTACCTAGCTTTTCTACTAGAAAGTAAGTACCATAATGGTATAGAATTTATCTATTTTTATTAATCCATTCCCTAATGACTAGAACAATACTGTGCACATAGCAGACATTTAGTAAAGAGTGGTTCAAATTTATCATTCTTAACTTCCTAAGTAGATCAAATCAATGCCCACAAGTAAACTAATCCTCTAGAACCAATAAGCAATTATGTAAACCAACAGGATATATAGTATCCTAATCCATTCAAACTGCTATAAAATGCCTTAGACTAGGAGGGCTTATATGCAGCAATTAATTTCCCACAATTTTAGAGGCTAGGAAATCCAAGATCAAATCTCTTGCAGACTCGGTGTATGTTGAGGGCCTGCTTCCTGGTTCACAGATGGCCATTTTCTCCTTGTATCCTCAAAATAGGTAAGGGATTTTTATGGGGTCTATTTTAGAAGAAAACTATTCCCATTGATGAGGGCTCTGCCCTCAAACCCCAATCATCTTTCCGAGGCCCTGTTCCTAGTCCCATCATATTGGAAGTTAGATTTCAAGATAAGAGATACAAAGTCTTCTATTTTACAAGTTTAAACTAAAAAACCCATCTTTCTTCTACTTATTAGCAATGAATAACTGGAATTTGACACACAAAAAATTACATTTACATCAGCAGCCCATCCATCCCCCCCAAATGAAATACTTAGGAACTGATCTAACAAAATATGTAATATGTACAAGATCTATATGACAAAAACGACAAAACTTTAATGAAAGAAATAAGAGAATTAAGTAAATAGAGAGGTAATCCATGGTCATAGATAGGAAAGTTCAATATTGTTAAGGTTTCAGTTCTCACAACTTGACCTATTGATTCAAAGCAATTCAAATCAAAATCCCAGAAAGGACATCAACAAACAGATTCCAAAAGTTTATAAGGAGGAGTGAAAGACTCATCATAGCAGACTCAATATTGAAGGGAAAGGGAAAAAATTGTAAGGCTGACAGTACCCAATTAAAGATTGCTATAAAGCTACATTAATAGAGACAATGCGATATTGTTGAAAGAACAGACACACAGATCAGTGGTATAGAGTGGGGAGTACAGAAATAGGCCCGAATAAAATATCAATTGATTTTTGACAAAGGAACAAGGCAATATAATGGATTAAAAATAGTTTTTACAACAAACGGTGCTGGAAAAATTGGATAGTCAATACAAGAAAAAAAGAACCAAGACACAGATCTGACACCTTTCACAGAAATTAGCTCAAAATGGATCACAGGCCTAAATATAAAATGCAGAACTATAAAGCTCCTAGAATATAACTTAGGCCTAGATGTTTTGGGGTATGACAATGACTTTTTAAACATAACAGCAAAGTTCCAAACCATGAAAATAACAATTGATAAGCCAAACTTCATTAAAATTTATGAATTTTTAAAGTAATCTTTTTGACAAGACATGTTAGGATCATGAACCAATATACACAAAGAACTCTTAAAACTCAAGAAAGTAAGTACTTGATTAAAAAGTGGGCCCAAGATGTGAGTAAATACATCAAAGAAAGCAATCAGCTGGCAAATAACATATAAAAAGGTGCTCCAATCATATGTCAGTGGAGACGTACAAATTAAAACACAATGAGCTACCACTACACACTGGTTAAATTGACCAGAGCACACTGAGAACTCCAAATTCTAGTAAGCATGTGGAGCAGCAAAACTCTCATTCACTGCTGCTGGAAATGTGAACTAATATAGCCACCTTGGAAGACAATTTGAGTTTCTTGCAAAACAAAGTCTACTTAGACTGTAAGATGAAAAATCATACCTTCTCAAAGAGGTTGGAAATTTATGTCATCACAAAAACCTGCAGTAATGTTTTTGCCAAATAATTGCCAAATCTTGAAAGTAACCAAAAAATTCTTCAGTGGTGAGGAAAAAAAGAAACTGGTACATGCAGGCCATGGGACATTATTCAGCACTAAGAAAAAATGATCTAGCAAGGCAGGAAAAGACATGGAGGAAGCTTGTTAGTTCTCCTCTCCTGATGAATGATTGTTTTTCACCACATTCCTCTCCTTTATTTGCAAATGCTTATAGCACATTCCTGCTTCAGATCTAAATTGATGTTCATTTGAAGCTGCTCACAAGCTATTGGATTGTAATCCCCTGTTTACATTATATGCACATTAGTTTTTCCTTAGTGACGTGGCAATTATAAAATATTTGTTCATTTTTATAATTGACACATTGTTGATCTGTTACCTACCCAGTGCTCAGTCCTCAGCATTTTCAAATAATTGGATCTTAAAAGACCAGACATGAATTGGTATACGAATATTATATACATTTATGAATACACAATTTATGGGGATTCTAATAAAAAGGATTTTAAATGAAAAATAGCAGTTTTCCATAGTGAACAGTTCTGCTCATCCTTCTACTCAACAGGGCCCTCAGATTGAATTTGAGATGGGAGATTGGATGCAGCTGTTTAGTCCTCAAATTCTGCCTTGAATTCTGTCTCTCCCACAGAGTGAGTGTCTCACAACAACATGGTTGAGTTGGCGGTGTAAAGACATTTGTTAATGATCACGGCCCCTAAACCAAAGTCAGAAATTAACTCAAAGTAGGGAAGGACTTTCTATGGGCTCTCTTTTAGCACTTCATCTAATGCTAATCTGAGAGATTAGAAATTCATTCTCATTTTGGAGGAAAAAGTAGCTACATCGGATTTATGGTAAGAAAGTGGATTCCTAGTAGACTGTGAAGCGTGGTTTGGAGTCTTGGTAATCACATGTACCACACAGAAGCAGAAGGGAGGCCTTCATTTTACAACCTACAGTTCCTGACAGAAATTAGGTACTCAATAAATATACAGGAGTCCCCCCTCATCTTCACTTTCATTTTCTGTGGTTTTAGTTACACAAAAGCAGCCAGAGCCTGAAAATATTATGTACAATAAAGGAGAGTGAGAGAGAGACCACATCCATTAAACTTTCATTACAGTATGTTATTGATTTTAAATTTTATTGATTTTATTTTCTATTTTATTTTATTGATTTTATTTTATTGATTTTATTGATTTTAAATTTCTTTCTGTGCCTAATTTATAAGTGAAATTATCATTTACAGGTCTGTATCTGCAGGAAAAAAAATAGTATATGTAGGGTTTAATATTATCTGTTGTTCTAGGCAATCAATAGGGTGTTGGAATGCATCCTACTGGGACAAGGGGTAACTACTGTATGTTGAGAGAGAGAGAGAAGAGGGAGAGAGAAAGGAAAGGGAGTTAAGAAAAAGGAGGAAGAGAGATCAAGTTTAGGGTTTTAATTGGCTTGCTGGTTACATAAAGCAAACATTTCTATCTTTATTATTTTTCTCTCCTTCATGATATCAGAATTCTTCAGTCGTGGTCTTCTCTTCTTAAATTGCAGTTTATATTCTGCTAAGAATTTCTCTTGCTTCACATCTCTTCATTTTTCAACAGAAATCAAGACAAATTACAAGAAGTTCCTTTTTCAAACTGTTGGACCATCTCATTTTTCGAGAAAAGAACACTTAATTGGGGTTAGGAGGTCCCACCTCCCCTAATAATTGCACAACCTCCACTTATGCCTATCCTCTCCCTGGGCTTCAGCCTTTCAGATCTGCAGCGGGAACAGGACTGCAGGAGCCCTATGAAGCAATGTTGAGGAAATGTTCTTAGATTTGCATTTATTCATTTAAGTTTTTCTCAGATCACGAAGACAGAAACATGGTCCCTTCAGTTCCTTAAAAGCCTTGCACTTGATTTCTTCTCTTTCACACAATGGGAAATTTTTTCTTCTGACATTGATAGTTTATAATGCCAAGTTGGGACAAATTTGAGTTTTTAGCCAATCTTCAATAAAAATGAGGTTTTATATGTTTCTATTTTATATTCATATCTGAGAAATACGTTGGCAATGCACAAAATCTCTGTATAGCCTATAATTGCTTAAATGTTAAAGAAATTAAAACCGTAACATATTTGTGTAACTTAGGTTAATTATTTCGGAGGAAATTGTGATAAATTTGTGTCTTACATTTTAAAAGTACGGGCTTTATTCTCTGAAGACTTGCAAACACTTGCAAACACCCATTGCCAGCACTTTTACATTCTTCCTTCCTCTTCTTTCCTGTGAATAGAACCCTGGTAGTTTAGCTAGCATGCCAAGAATGGGCCTACTGGGAAAGTTGATCCCTGTTTCAGCTCTGGAGAGTGAATCATAAATGACCTAAATTAGTTACAGTAGTGCCATCCCTCTTCCCACCTCCCCAGCTGCATAGTGAGCTAGCGCTGAGGCAGCGGACCACCCAGTTCTGAGACCAGTGTGATGTAAGGAAGTGTCTAGTGGATAGAAGAATCCGGGAAATTTTGTTCTATTGATTAAAGAAAAAAAAAAAAGGCAGAGTCAGTTGGTATAGTTCCTTTGTTCCTTTATCTGTTTGTGCTCCCCTCTTCTTGCCTGGAAAGTAGCTATGAAACTTCAGTGAACCATAACCATCTTGTGACAACGAGGCAATAATGGTAAGAAGGGAAGGAAAAAAGCCCAGTCCTTGCTGACATTAAGGATACTGCTAGCTTAGAGTGCTCCTTTTTGACTTCTTGTTACACGAGAAAAAGGAATCTCTGGTTTTAACCACTCTGTTTTGCTTTATGTGACTTGTAGCTGAATGCACTTCTAAATCACAACCAGCTGACAGAGAAATTTACCTAAAGACAATCCTAAGGGGGGTCTCAGAATCACCGGATTTTTGAATGGCTATGCATTCAGATATTTGAAGGCCAATCCCCCACACATTCAATACTTAAAAGCATGACACAATTAAGTGCAACTAGAAAATGAAAGCATGAATGCATGATTTTGGTAAACTAGTACAGGACAGACAAATATTACTGGCCTCCTAAATTCAAGAATTTTTAACCAGGCTGAAAGCACATGTCTGAATTTCTGCTACTGCATAAAAATAAATGCGAGATCACTTTAATGATGTCAATGATGTTAATAATAATATTAATTTTAAAAACTGTTTACATGATAAATACTTTGGTAACATCTTTGCAACCATTGACAACTAATTGTCACAAAAACTATGAGCTACTTCTATCTCAGTGTTGTAAAAAAAGGTACAAGGGTTGAAATTGGTTAAGGGACCTGCACAAATCCATACATTAAGTGGTGGAGTTCAACACAGGGATACTCTCTCTCTGGTCTGTCCTGTTGATAATGAAAGTAATTCTATAGCACTTAGTCTTCTACTTTGTTTCTAGTTTTTAAATAGTCTCTATAGAAAAATTATAGGTCCAAGAAAATTTTTTCTAAATCACCGAGAGTTGTTTTTCAACTAATGCTTTAATCACCCTCAAATACGTTAGTATATAATGTGGTTTGAATAGAGACCCTCCAAAAAAAAATTGTCCAAGTCCTAACTCCAGGTACCTGTGAATACAACCTTATTTGGAAATAGGGTATTGGCAGACATAATTAAGGATCTTGAAATGAGATTATGCTGGATTTAGAGTGAAGATTGAGCCCGATGATGAGAGTCATTATAAGAGAAAGGAGAGGGAGATCTGAGACACACAGATACAAAGGAGAGAGATAGAGGAAATCTAGCTGAAGACGGAGGTAGAAATTGGAGTGATGCAGCTATACGCCAGAACATCAAGGGTCGAAGGAACAAGCAGAAATTAGGAAAAAGACCTGGAACAGATTCTGCATCAGACACTCCATAGGGAGCCAACCTTGCCTGTATCTTGATTTCGGACTTGTGCCCTCCAAACTGTGGGAGAATACATTTCTGTATTGTAAGCCACCAAGTGTGTGGTCATTTAATTCAGGAACCCTGGGAAACTAACACAGTGTGTAATACTACAAACAAGGACATTCTCCTGCAAAACAACAATATAACCATCCAAATCAGGAAATTAATATTGATACTCCATTCTACCCAAGTCATTTAGATTTCACCAATGGAACTAACACCACCCTTAAGAGCAGAGGATCCAGTTGAGAACGATTTTGCATTAAGAGCTGCGTCTCCTTAGACACTAAATCTGGCTTCTTGGTGTAAACTCCCAAATGAAATGGGTCATGTTTTGATATACTGTTATACTTCTCCAAATGCTCTGCTTCAGTGATAGGGCCTTGCAAAATGAAAGTTCATCTGAAATCAATTAATCACCAAGACCCTAGAAGTGCACATCTAGTGAGGTTCCACCCAGTGTCTCTTATCTTGTATTTTTATTAAAAGCAAAGAAAACACAAGACTATTTTCTAAGCAAGGCTTGCAGAGAAAGTTCTACTGCCT
Organism: Scalopus aquaticus; assembly: GCA_004024925.1. Lineage (NCBI taxonomy): Eukaryota > Metazoa > Chordata > Mammalia > Eulipotyphla > Talpidae > Scalopus > Scalopus aquaticus. The sequence goes on from PVIJ01004486.1 coordinate 109,612, forward strand.
CAGATTAACTAAGTAAACTCTTGTATAACCTTGAATTGCCTTAAAATCCAGTGGATTAGAGAAATACTTGATATACTCGCTCATCCAAATACATGGAATTAGCTACTCTTCGCTTAAGAATTGTCATATATGTATATAAAGTCATCCAGATTCAGGAAGCTTAAATATTTAGCAGATTCATGATTTATAAGACTGGTGAATTCCAAATAAAAATTGGTGATTTTTGTCTTAATGCATTTGTAGAACCTCATTGGACTGAGAAAATGAAAGGGATTTACTGATTAAAAAGCTCAGAAATTCAAAATTGATAACAAATGATGTTATATATCTTTATAAAACATGTAACATGAAATTTGTTCCATACATGAGAGATTGCTATAAAAAAGGCTTAAACCAATTATTCTTTATTAAATGGTAATGCGCAGAGCTGGCAGGCATGAAGTGAGAGTAGTGGCTGGCTCCTTCCCAGGAATATCTAGCTCAAGGGCAAATTCTTGAACCACACAGGAACACCTCAGTATATGGAGAAACTTTGACAGTAATAAAAATAGTTGAAGCAAAATTCTGTATCCTTTCTCATTGGACTCATTATAACAGTGGTGATTATTCTTCCAGGAAAGAGAAATCTGTGTAAATTATGCTTAATAGTACCTCTTAATACATATTAGAGGTAGAGAAAGAAATTGTCCCAATAACATAACTCAAATTAAAGTACAGAATCTAAAATAAATATATTCAAAATTAGGTACTCTCAAGTGACATGGAAGTGGTCAAAGCAACATAGAATTCTTTGCTGGTAGCAGAATGAAATCCTTTTCATTTTATCCAAATTTCTAATTTTCCTTTTCTTACTTTACTTAAAATAGCCTACAGTGTAACCATCCTATGTGGTCTTCACTCCTCATACCTTTGACATTTCAAGACTCTCTACCCTCTCCAACATCTTAAAACTCAACTTGCTGTCTCACATTCTATTTCCTTAAGAGTCTATCAAGGATCAATTATGTTTATCTGTTAAACTATTTCATGCTAACATGTTAATGACTGGTTCACCTTTATGTCAGGTATCTTATGACATGCTTGTGGGGAGGTTTATTCAGTTCTTTAACTTTAGTCAAGTTCTTTAAATAAAAATTTCAGTGATTTACCATGCAAGCTCATAAAGAAGGTATTTTATGGAACAACTCTACGTGAGATCGTGGGCAATAGGCAGTATGGTGTTAGGGGCTAAGGGCATAAACTGTTGAGTCACAACTTTCTGTGTTCAAGCCCTCACTCTGCTACTCACTTGCTGCATGAATGCAAAAGCTATCTATTTCTTTTCATGTCTCTGTTAGGGCAATAAAGAACCTTCACCTCAGAGTTACTGTGAGGATAAACAGATACATATAAAAGTGATCTGATTTGCAATAATAACAACAATAACATCATTGTTATTATTAAAAGAGGTCAACTCATGTAAAGTGCTTATAACAGAGACTGGTACTTATTGAGCAAATAATAAGCTCTTCCTTTGTGTGTATATTTAAATACAGGTATGTTTATACAGACATTCCTGGCTCCAACTTTAGGATATTTAGTGACCAATCAGATTCCTAGTCATTACAGTGATTTTTTTTTTAAAATCAGTCATTGACTATTATTTTTTTATTCAAAATCTTTATGGAATAACCCATATATCCTCCAGGCATTTTGTTAGCTACTGGCTATTCTAGGATCTTCTTATCAACAAGAAATAAGGCAAAAAGGAAAAGGGAGAGTCAGAGAAATATAAACAAGTAAAATAAACAAGAGCAAAGTAATGAAGCAATCAAAGATTTGCAATGAACCTCTCTAAAACAAAGCTACCCAGAAAATGAAGAACTTGAAAGCACAGACAGCCAAATAAACTCTGTCTAAACACTAGAAGATGCAGATTATTAAAGATAGAAAAGACCTTTATATTTATAAGCAGAGAGTGTATAAGTGCCTAAGAGGAAGAGAAGTCATTTGCCTCAGGAATTCAGGGAAGAAACCAGAAGGGAATTTTTTTTTTTTTTTTGAAATGCTGGAAAGGTATTTAGACTAGCAGAAATGCAAAATTTGGACCCAGCTTGAAAGATCAACTAAATGCTGAGTGAGTACATGCAATAGAGTTAAGACTAGTGTCCACGTAGATAAGAGGAATATGAAACCACCTTTTGGGGACACTTGGTTTAGAGAAAAGATGATGGATCAAGAGTTAGGAGCTTTTAGTTTTAACCTGAGCTTAGTTGGCTAGCTCTTAGTCATTTCTGCTCTGTGAGATTTATTTTCCTCAAATGCAAAATCCAGTGTGGAAATCTATAAGTTCTGCATCCTCTTTCTACTGCAGAATTCTACAATAGCTGATGCTGAAAAGAGTGGCACAAAATAGCAATGTTTTATTTGAAGTTGATCTATCTAAATTACATTAAGTAATCGTGAATCAAAATAAATGTATTCAGTTGTGAGATTCAAGTTTCTGTATGAAATGCTTATGGGTCTTTGTTGGGCCCACAAAAGTGATTTAACCAGATGCTTTTAAGTGAAACTAGCAATCCTGCTCCATCTCTCTTGACAGGATGCTGCCCAGATGGTAGGTGAGCTGGCAAAGTGTCCAAAACATGCAGATTATCATTTTAGAAGACTGATACAGGACTCACATTCCATTTCTGGAAGGTACTTAACCTACAATGCCTGCATTATCTCACCAAATCTAAGGTGAAAGTACTTGCAATCACTTCATTGTTTGCCAAGGAGGAAAAATGCCCAGATTTTTGATGTTGCCCAAATTGACAGTAGAATGGTGGCTTTGTAATTAATTATCAGATACAAATTTTTTTGCTAAAGAGGATGAAGTTCAGTTACATGAAATAGAGATCAGAAAAATAATGATTTATGCATGTTCCTCATTTATATAAAAGAAATTCAGGGATAGATTTTCCAGGAAAATATGGAAAATTCATATTGTTAGGGGTCTAGATTCTCTGTTAGCTCTAGTGAGTGTGGCCTACATTTTAAAACTCATTTTATAGCCCAAAAAAGCTGTTGGAGCTCCAATCTTATATTTGCAGTCTAGGAACTTGAACAATGTACTCTTGTCTTTTAAAGATACGTGCTAACAAAAAAATATAATTCCCACCTATATTTCATAGTCAAAACATAATCACTCTATCTAGTTACCAAGTAGGCTAGAAAATTAAACTTTTAGCTAGATAGTGAAGTGGCCAACAAATTCGTATTGTCATAACTAAGGAATAAGTACAAATAAATACTGGCGTTAACCTGCATCCTGCTAGTCTTCTGTTTTGGATAAGCTTGGAGTTCTAGTACATCTTATCTTTATGAGGAATGCAGGTTGACAAAGCTTCCAGTCTTCGGACTTTTGATGATTTCTGGGTCCAGAGAAGGGACCATGTATCACTTCCACTTATTTCCATTGGCCAGTGGAAATCACATGACCAAATCTAATTTGGTTGAGGGGGAGGGCTAAGGAAAATGCAATCTTATCATGTACTTCGATAACAAAACTCAGGATATTCATGAATAGCCCTAAAGACTATCACAAGGGTTTTTCACAGAGAATCAGTTATACTAAGATTCTGGATCAAGATCTTTAAGAACATAAATGACATCCAAGAAATGTTCAACCACAGCAAACACATACAGAACTCTTCTGAAGGCAAAATTCAGTGTTCTTCAGAATCAAAGACTCATTAATTTAAAAGTGCAGATTTCTTTACACTGGCCCAAGTGAGTCTAATTCTGTAAGTTTGGGATGGGGCCCAGAACTATTCCATTTAACAAATATCTAAAGATCTCCAGGCATAACTGAGGCCTCATTGAGTGTTACTCAATGACTAAGCATTGAGTAAAACTGTATAATAGATATTAGAATAGCCAAAATAAAATAAATATACTAGAGAATACAGCCCAATAAAATATTAATTCAAGGCATTTTCAGTAAGGTGAAGATGGAGTTTAAGAGTGACAGATGATAAATTTTTCCAGCAATCCAAATGTTGAAATGTAATTCCAGTTCATTCAAGAATTGAGAGTTAGTAAAAACAATTATTATTTATTTCTGGTTTATTCATGCTTATCAAACTACTAGCTCTAAAAGTTGGAAAGGAGTTATAAACACTGGTTTTGGTATCAGCAAAACTATGTCTAACTACTAGATCTGCCAGTTATTTATGTGAAATTGGCAATTTTTTAAGTCACAGGAGGCTCAGTTTCCTCAAAACAGGCATAATACTGCCTTACTTAAAGTTTGTTTTGAAAACTATGTGTGAAACTATATGTGTGAAATACTTAGTACAAATTCTTGTTTAGTATAATTTAAACAAGAATTAAAAACTGAAGTTTTTTCCAATGGTCATCATCAACATATTTGATAATCTAAGGTTTCTCTGAACAGATGTAAAAAACTCATGTTATTCATTCCAATTCCAGGAATTTAAAAGAAATTTAGTGCTGCATGCAAAAGCTTTATAGTAATTTAGAGTAATGAACCATTTTTGTGGACTGAAATAGAAGGAGATACTCAGCATAGACTATCATTAGACTGCAAAAATTAGGTAAATATTTTCCACTTCAATTATTCTTCCTATAAATGCTCACCAAATCAATGATAAGCAAAAATGTATATCATCATTATTAAGCAAATCTCCATTTGGGGTGAACGGGAATAAAAACTGAGTACTTTTTTAATGTGTAAAACAGAGACAGGAGTCTGCACACATAAGTAAAAGCAGTTCCTGTCTGGGCAAGTGATGAACTCAATCAAGAACTGTAATCAGGGTGAAGATCAAAATACTGCCTTTGGTGTATGTGTAGACGCCACCCTTTGCTGACATCAAATCTACATCAACTAACAAGAGAAAACCATTAAGGCCTTGAAGCACAGCCAGTTCTTCAGCATCAAAAATTAATGGCTGCCTCCCAACTGGGCGCAGCTGGTCATCCCATGACAATGGCTAACAACAAAAGCCAGATGCCTCAGCAGCTGCTGTCCACTAAGCTCAAACGGGCCATCTAAGGGGTAGGCAGACTAAATTCTATATAAAGTCACCGAAGAGAAAGTTAAATAGTACTGCATATGTTGTTGACTAGAGGAAGACAATCACAACTGCAAATGCAAAGGCAACCGTAGGTGTGTACAGTGTTTTGACAGTCACTAGCAGTGAAGAGCTCAATTCCAGGAGAAGTGAAATGTAACCAGGATGCAGGGTAGGAAGCAGAGGTGGAATCACAGCAGTAAGTGGAGCTTGCTCTGGAGTCTTCCAAGGCCCTAGAAAGGGAGCTAACAACTGGTTCATATGGTCATTCGTTTTCATAAAATTTTCATAAGTAGAATATTTCACAGCAGTAGTTTGAGACTTTCTCCATGAGAGCTTTAGCGGCTCTCATGCTCTCCCAGTGTGGAGGGTGTGGAAGTGGGCCATTTCTGAGATCCAACATCAGGGAAGGTCATTTGTGTCCATATTTCGTTTGTCTGTTGGGTAAATTCACCCAGAGTTTCATACAAAGATGTTTGCATTGTAAATGTCCTGTGCTCATGCCTGGAAAAATGTGGGCAGTAGAGATGAAAGAATCTGCTCTGTGGGAAATTCTTCCTGGTTACTAAGTAGAATTTTAAGTGGAAGATTTACTTCTTAAAAACTTCCTAGTCAGATGGAAGTTCTCCACTGTTAGGTGTATATTCTGAGGCAAGATAGAAAATAATAAAAGCACCACTCATTTTTTATGGAAATTTTAACAGAATTTATGAGAATTTCTGTTTATAGGGTCTAAGTTTGCAGTAACAACAAGTAAATTTGTGCATGAACTACATTTTTAAATAAAAAATACTGGTGCAAACAATTTAGAGGATAGTCATTTTGTAGTCTTTTTGTAGAAATTATGAAGCTTACCATATGAGGAAGTCAATGAATTTGCAGTTACAGCATGTGGGAAAATAAGTTTTATAGACATGTTTTAGGGAATTAATAAAATATCTTGTACATTTTTGTTTTAAATATTCAATTTATGATTGTATCAGTTTTCAATCTTTTCAAATTTTCATTCCCCTTATCTATTAAGGGCCTGATAGTCATAGGACAAAACAAGTAATACCATTTTCTTCACAGGAGTATTCATGCATACATAATATTTGTGTATAATGTGTCACTATATATATGTTTGAAATGTTATCAAAGCATAAGGTATATCTTGAGAAGTGCACGGATCACAAAGTGATGATGGACTTTCACAACTGTCACAAACTGAACACATCTGTTCATAGAACCAGCCTCCAGGGGAAAAAATAATCCCAGGTTCATCCCTGGTTCTCCCTGAAGTCTCCCTGCTTCCTTTCAAATGAGTAACCCTCTATGCCTTCCAGTGCCACAGATTAGCTCCCCCCTGTGACTCCACATAAATAGAATCATACAATATGTCCTCATTTCTGTCTGACTTCCATATCATTGTAGCTGTAATTTGTTTATCCTCCTGGCTACAGAGTGTCCCATTGTGTGACCAGATCATAATGTATGTGACATGCTCTTGATGGGAATTTGACTCATCTCCAGTTTCAGGCTACTACAAATGAGGCTCTTCTGAATATTCTTGCACATGGACATGTGCACCTGTACATATTTTAGTTGAATATACTTATAGGCGTAACTACTAGCTTATAAATATCATTAAATTTTAAGAATAAATTGCCATGAGTTAGTTTTATTACTGTGTCTTTAAAACTCAAACCAAATTAAGATTTTTATGAGTTGTTGAAATTATAATGGAACTACTTTGTTTAAATTTTATTCTGCTAGAGACGATATGATAATATATATACAAAACCCTAAAAACGCCATAGAAAAACTACTCAAAATAATAGACCAGTTCAGTAAAGTAGCAGGATACAAAATCAACGCACAAAAGTCAGTAGCATTCCTCTATGCAAACACCCAATCTGAAGAAGAAATTAAGAAATCCATCCCCTTCAAAATCGAAACCAAAAAAATAAAATACCTGGGAATAAATCTAACAAAAAACATAAAGGACTTATACAAAGAAAACTACAAAACTCTGTTGAAAGAAATAGAAGAAGACGGAAAGGCATCCCTTGTTCATGGATTGGAAGGATTAACATTATCAAAATGGCAATCCTACCAAAAACAATTTACAGATTCAATGCTATTCCAATAAAAATCTCAATGACATTCTTCAAAGAAATAGATCGACTACTGATGAAATTCATATGGAACCACAAAATACCTCACATAGCTAAAGCCCTACTAACTAAAAAGAAAGAAAACGGAGGAATTTCACTCCCTGATTTCAAACTATAATACAGAGCCATAATAATTAAAACAGCATGGTACTGGAACAAAAACAGACAGAAAGACCAATGGAACCAAATAGAATACCCAGAATTAAAGCCACATATCTATGAACAACTAATCTTTGACAAAGGAGCAAAGAAAATGCAGTGGAACAAGGACAGTCTATTCAATAAATGGTGCTGGGAAAACTGGACAGCCACATGCA